>JAUCNQ010120951.1:0-10647 GCA_032352715.1 Bougainvillia muscus
AATCCTGCAGTAAAAACTGCAGGATTGTGTTAGTGAGTGTGACCATTTGTGGACACTGTGCAAAAAAGGGTTAAATTGACCTGAACATGGTACTTATTAATCTGATGCATTCTTTTTCCCGTTCCACTAGTATATTTCATCAACATACCTTCACAAGCAAACTATTAGCCCTATAAAGCCTGGTGGCAAATAGCCCTCCCCTGTCGGAAAAGTTTTAATAACTTTTGAAGTACTTTATTTTAGTATTTAAACTTGGTGACTTTTAGTATAAATCTATTTCACATCATTTAACAAGGTTTCAGGATCATTTCTATATCAGAAGTCATAGGTCATTAATCAAGACCACCTATCAAAATTACGGTTAATTACAGCTAAATTCTTACAAACTTTGAGCAGGTATAACTCCAGTTCCCATAGACTTTGGGCAATTAAACTCTGCACGTGAACTATCTGTCCCAAATTCTATCTATTAGGTATATAAAACTACGTGACTAAGCTAATGACGTCATATACAGCCATTGCGTCATTTTTAGACACCGTTCTCTTGAAAAGTCGTACACGACAAAATGCTGACGTCATGATAAAAATCCTATTGTTTAGAAACTACATCATAGATGCTATATCCATGCAAAGTTTCAAGTTCTAAAACTAAGCCAATCTCGAGTTAGATTAGGGGGTGGGGGCATATATCTAGCATATATATATACATCTTTATATCTCCCTCGCGCTTTATAAGTTGTCAAAATAGCTCAGGCTTTATAATACTATACTTTTACGTTTGTTTGATTCTACCTATTAAGCTCAAGAAAAACTTCACCTTCAACCTGATATTTGCTATATTCCTTGTAAACATTCCTATTCGTTCATTCCGATTCATTCACGTAAAGACAAACTTCACCTTGATAGTGAGATATTTGATGCTTGCTATGCTATGCACGTAAAGACTTTAGTCCTTGATTGGCCAGTGCAGAAAATGAGATGATTGGCAGAACAGATAACAGTACTTACTCGACTTGGTTGGCTTCCCTTTAATATTTGAGAGAAAGTTTTAAACTCGTTACTACAATTGATTTGTTAATAGTGATATTTTCCCGTAGCGTCATTTTTAATCAGACAGCTATCCTTATTTTCCATCACCAAGCAACGATTAGCTTAATGAAAATCTGACCACATTACATTTCAAGATTAAGTTTGTTTGTATTTAAACAATTAAACATCGAGGTAAACAATACAAACCAAGATAGCACATCATAAAAAAATTACGAATCTATCACAGCCCCACATATTAAATGAATGGTGTAGAATCCTGCTGTAGAAAAGTGCCGAAATTGAGAGAAAACTTGCAAATGTCGTTTACGCACGTTTTATGATGAAATGTTTAAGGGGAAATATAAAATGTTTGTAACTTTCGTCAAAATAAATACTTGTTGTGTTTGATAACAAATTTTATTTTGATTGACTAAGCTTAGTTGATGATAACACTGTGGGATGGGCATTGAGACGTTAGCAACAAAAATATATGAAGATTAAAAGTTTACTTTATACGGTATTATTATAAAAACATAAAGACTGCTTAATCACTACCATTATCAGTCGTAGTGCGTATAGGTTGTAAGCAGCATTGCAATTTCATCGGCTTTGAAGATTCAACAGCAAATACAGCAACATGCCAGATGTATGTACGCAAGTGATTTTATTTCTATTCGTAGATACACATCTGATCTTACTGGTATAAAGTTACTGAGGTTTTGCTTTTCTGGGTGCAAAATGCGAAATTCATTATTATTTTTATATATCCGTAGAAGTGTTTTTACATAGTTATTCGGCTATACTTTGTATGCAAAGACACGTCTCCTGAGACGAAAATGGTATGATTTTTATTGTAAAGCCATTTCTCTAATTGATTATTATCAAAACATTTATGTTGTTTTTACTGTCTGACAAGACTCTCTGACAAGAAAAGATTGTTTCTACGTAAAAATAAGTTGCATTCTTGTGTAGAAATTAAAAATATGTCATATTTTTTTAGCACTGTACTAAATGTGGAAACGCAATCCGCGATACAACCGTAACATTTGAAAAGAAACCTTATCACCCGGAGTGTTTTATATGTCATCAATGTAGAAAACAGCTATCTGGTGAGAACTAGCATTCTTTTTTATTAGCAAATGCAACTATGCACAGTAACCTCATCAGAAATCTACATTTTCACTATGAAAAGGTTTTTGTGCGTGTTTTGAGTGTACAAAAGACAATTCGCATAAGGGAAGGATTTAGCTGCTTCGACGAGACATGTTTTACTGCGCGTAGTTATAACCAGCTCTAGTCTCCTTAGTCTCTACAAGACAAATAAGAAGTTTTCATGATATTTATCATATTTTTTTGTGCAATATTCAACCTCATCCAAAGGATTGGCTTTTCCTTTTGTAAGCGGTATTTGATAACATAGATGTTTTTTAAGGAGCGCCTTCTTCAAAGATCTCTAAAAACTGCAAGAGAAACTTTTTTTCCATTAAAAATAAATCTGTGTTTGTTTAATAAATTTTATCGTATAAGTGAAAGTAAACTAATATAGCTAACTCTAGTGTTTCTCATAACCCATCTACATAGCAACTAACCCTATCTACATAGCAACCAAAAAATATTAACATGAATAATAACAACTAAACCAAACTTTGAGTAACAGCGAGACTTCTACTTGAGATTATACGGAGAAACATTACTGGTGGAACCTTCAGCGTATATCAGTCAAGTACAGACCAGCGCGGCGCCTTAAAATCTGAGGCATACATTCCACAAGCAGGCCCACATCAGCTTAAGCTGCCATACCCTTAGCCTGGATAAAATAAACTCAAAAAAAAAAGAAGAAAAAAAAAAGAATTAGAGACAAAGCAGTACCGAGTATGACCCTACGTCATAAATGTGAACCTCTCGACCAGTTTTGTAATGCATTGTTTTTGGTTATATCCTAATAAAGAATTCGCTTAGGAACCCCGTCTCAATTTGTTTCATTCCTATCAATTTTCCGAAGACGTTTCTTGCATAGACGGCGGAACGAATTTAAAGTTGGAGGGGCTGAGATGTAGTGACAATTTTCGATTTTTACCTCTGCAGACTCCCGGAAAATGCATTTCCTGTACCGAAATCTTCAAGTATCTACCCTTTAACAATGCAGTTATTCTTGCCACTGATAAAATCGGATAAATACAACAACAAAAAATGTCTACTTAGCAAAAAAGTTGGGGGGGGGGAGGGGAGGAGCTGCAGCCCCTAAAGCTCTCCCTTCCGCCGCCCATGACTTAGTGCATTCTTTGCATGCATAATGACACTTCCTCTGAGATTGAAATGAAACAAATTAAAACGAATGTTTTCAATGAACCCTTATTCGTATAATGATTTTATAAAGGATATTAGACATCAACTTCTGGTCTTAGTTGCTTTGACCACATTATAAGAACATTCAGAACATTATGAACATTTCATGCTGCAAACTGGCACAATATATTGCAATGAGAGTTTAAAACTGATAGGTATGTTTCTACGTAACGAGTTTGATTCCACACCAATTGAGAGGCGTCCTTAACTTTATTCCTGATAGATGATTTTAACAACCTGCACATCTTTTTATAAGCAACCATTTTATAAGCCAGTGCTGAAACAGTAAAAAGTTAGGCAACTTTTGATACTCAAATTTGCAACCATAAGCAACTAAAACTAAAGACCTCGTAAGTTTAGTTTTTAAAGGTCCCATTCAATTTTGAGTACTCAAATTTAGGTTTATGCTAAGCAACTTTTGGTACTGGGACCCGACCTTAGTTTCTTATGAAAAAAGTTCCCTGGTTATCTCCTGAAATACTTATGATATTTGACAAGTATATAGACTGAAAACTTTAGAAAAACTTTTCTATACAGCAAAGAGTACTACATTGATTAGTGGCTGAAACATTGCTGTTTCTCCAAATGAAGTTAATCGGTAGAAACTAAAATTCATTCAAAAAGTTATTACGCATTATCGCTAAGTTATCCCTCAGAATATTCGAATTTAGTACGCTTTTTGCTTCAAATCTTTTTGAATCTATAGCGTGCTTAGTAGAAGTACACAAATCATATTCGCATGACTACACAACCCGACATACGACGTTCATAAGACATTGAAATAACATAATTGTGACGTCCATGGTATTTGGGTGTTTCCTGGAAGCATATCTACATCTGGTACAAATGTTTTGGATTTGCCCGTACATAACACTTCAGTCTAATAGATTGCGCTCGACATTCAGATATTTCGACAGCATGAAAGGCTCGTATCAAAGTAAAACCTTTTGAAAATGTTAGTTACAAAGGGTGTTATATCATCCCCCAACGTTTAAATACCCATTTTTAGGAATATTCTATTTAAACGGAATAACTGAAATTATATTAGAGTAATTGGCGTGGCGTCTGATAAACGGACTTCGACATTTACAGGCAAAGAGATTTACCAACACGACGGAGAGAATTACGACGAAGAATGTTATGCAACCTACTGTGCAAAAGTATGTGGGACATGTTTCAGACCATTGACAGATCCCGGTGTTACCTACGTAACATTTGGTGGCAAAACATATCACCCAGACTGCTTTACTTGTCATAAATGCAATAAATCATTAGCCGGTAAATATGCTTTTTTCTTGTATTTTATAGCACTTTTTAGACCAACATTTGACTAGGGTAGGCACTGTAACAGCTCGTAAATGTACTAACAATCTAAAAGTTAATTATTACTATAGGATTAATGTTTTAACCATATACTAATCGCTATCATGTCCTACTAATATTTGAATATACACAATGGGATGGAGAACTGTATTCATTAATTAACAATATGCATTATACGACATTCGTCGGGTCGTCGTGTTATTTGTTTTGATTAATGACAACTATATATCCTATCCAGTTTACTACCCTCCTGATAAAATACACATCCTCTTAACAGAGCAGTAATCAAAAGAATTAATTGAGAGGCCGTTTTAGAACATGTTTTTACCCAGTTACAGCAGCAAAATAGAGACTCCGAGTCATTCATTCTTAGATGCTTTCAGACAGCGATGTGTGTTATTTAGTTATTGTGGAATATAACTTATAGTTCTTCTACGTGGATCACGCTTGGTTAAGTTCGGAAGTCACAGTAATATAATTAAGTTTTGAAATCGTCACTCCCTGGCGGAAGGGCTCTAAAGACCAGCACCATACATCAAGCCATTACGAATTACATAATCGTTTATTTTAAAGCTCTGACTAAGGCTAGATCCAATACTGAAGATAACATTAAACCGATAGAAAGATAACATTAAAAATAAGATTAAACTGATAGAAAGCAGACGCGGACTCAGGACACAGTTTTACCTAGTCACAGCACCTAGTCACAGCATCTTTTAATTGTTTTCTTAAATGTTATTACAAAAAGGGTGTTATGCAACTCCATATGAGTGATTCGTTTCATTTATACGGTTATCTGTCGATGTATTTGTGGTTTATGAAAAGTGGCCGATAAGAGGTTTCAGTCTTTATCAACACGAAGAAACACAAAACGCATATCTCTGATAAGAGCATCATTAACTAGAAAGTTTAATACTTAATATCTTAAATGTCTTAAGAGACTATCATCATATATGATGAAAGAAAAGAAATAATAACTTCGAGTCTCCATTTTGTTGTGTTTTGATAAAAGTATGTTCTGAATCCACCTCTGAAAAGTTAACCAATGGCCGTTAGCGTTTTAAAACTCTTATTTTTCAAAGTATTACAATTAACGATGATTGGTCTCTTTATGTATATTGCTTTACACAAAATACTCAAAATCTGTTCTTCAATTTTGCAGATCGTTTTTCATGTTAAATTTTTTATATCTGCAGAGCCTCTGCATGATCTGCATGCCAATAAGACTTAGATTTAAGGTAGAACACTCTGTATTCACACAAACTTACGAACTGCACGTGTATTATTTTTCTTGACTACGCATCTCGAACACCTCAAAGGATAAATTGGTGCCAGATTCCATCGACTATTTTTTATATCACATGCAGGGACTTATTAATAGGGAACTTGTTCAATAAGACTAAATTTAAAGAGAAAGTATCTGGGGTGGTAAGAAATACTCTACGCTTGCTTTTCAGGTAAATCTATTTACAAGCATGAAGGTTTTAGCTATGATCAAGAATGCTACTCAACATTCCATGCCAAGAAATGTGCTGTGTGTTATAAGCCACTAACAGACCCTGGAGTGAAATACGTTACGTACGATGGTAAAGCATTTCACCCAGATTGTTTCTCTTGCAACAAGTGTAAGAAAACTTTACAAGGAAAGCAGTTTTATATAGTTGGAGATGAGAAGATTTGTGAAGCTTGTCATTAGATTACTTTTACTTTTTACACCAGGGATAATTTTCTCGTTGAGGAAATTGTTTTACTCATTTATGTGCGTGTGTCAGTTTATAAAAAAGTGGTGTATTTCTGTAATTTGGATTAACATTGTGAAACATAAATTGGTAGTTGACATAAATCCAATCCAATGCAAATGTATACTCAGGAGCGGATCAGCAGTATTAACCCATCGTGAATTAACAATTCCGTCCCTCTATCAATATCGTAGCTTTGACTATATTACTGGACCAACCACTATGGAAACATAGTTGACACGTGCTGCACTCAATTCTAACGCTTCTGTAACCTTTCAATTTAAAGAAGAGTGCAGTCGTCGATAATTTTTTCTTCCACATTGAAACCGAATTATTTCCTTATTGAGTGTTGACTTATCATTATTGATCATATACTACTGATTTGAAGCAACGTTTTTGTCGTGAATTAAAAATATAAAAGAGTTTATCACGTAGTTTTCTATTTTAAAGCGGAGATGCCTTGAGAACGAGCTGTTAAATTTTATCATGACTTAATGAAGGCTCATATTTTCATTTGCGCACGTCGTTGTCTTTTGATTTGATCATGTCTTTTTAAAATAAACATCATCAGCATTGAATCAAATTATTTTTACCTAATTTTTTGCGCATCTACTGAATCTCAGCTAAAATAATTTTGGATAATTCTGAACGCAAGGAATATCTCTCAAAAAAACCCTCCCTTTTATAAGTAAATTATTAATCTAAACGACAGGATTGAAGAACACAAGGGTTCATTCACAATAAACTGGTATAAAATCAAGGACCTATAAAAGCGTAGCTATAGCATGCCTAGTATTTGTACGTATGCTTTGTTATAGATGAAATAGGTGAGATTTTAGAAATAAGTGTTATGAACGAACCCGTAAGTTATTTATCATTTTCGGGGAAACTATATTAATTAATACACTGTTGTGGAGGGCATGTCACTATTTGATGGTTGAACTTTATAAGAATAAGATTCAAATAATGAACTCCTCCACACAGAGTTGATACTATATAAGTCAATGTCCGATAATTCGACTGCCCGATAATCCGAACATTCTGTTAACTTGAACAAACTCTTTTTCAGCCAGCCGCTGCCGGAAATCCGTCCGATAATTCCAACAAAATTTCTCCTCCCATGGGAGTTTGAATAATCGGACTTTGACTGTACTATATTTTTATTTTTACATTATATTATTTTTAAATGATGTTTTCCATTTGTACGTCTTCCCTTTAACTGCACAATTGGATAACATCATACCATACGGTATATATTCTAATCTAGAATGATTTATTATAGAGACATATTCAAATCTATCCTTTTTTTGGCTCAAAGTTTAAAGTCAAAAGTGAAACTTCATGAAAAGCCATAATGCAGAGGTTGTGTACATTGAGTGCAACATTTTGAGTTGAAAGGAATATGCATACTAACACTACAGAACTTAATCATAAATTTCATTATTCTCGAGTCATACAATTTAAGACTCGGTACACGCAAAATCTGTGTGTTTGCTTTGAGTTTCAAGAAAATGAATGATCTAGTCAATTAATTATGGTGAAGCAGGAGCGTCTTGGATTTTAAAGTGCGTAACGGGGGAGGGGGCGCAGAGGCCCACGATAGTTATATAGTCGTCCATTTCTCCACATAAAACCAAATTAGACATCAAAAATAGGTGGTGCCCCCCCCCCCTTTCTGACGGCCCTGTGAAGGAGATTACTTTTAACTTTTAAACAGATGGGCATTAGCTTTGAAAAGCTCAGGAGAACATCATTATATTTCTAAAAGTTAATTGGAAATAGCTCATTAAAAGTAAAAGAAGCGCTGGGAATAAATGATAGAGAAAAAAATTATATTATGTACATTTTATAAATCTTAATAATAAATAATAAAACAATGTATAAATATTTGTTATTCATTCCTGATACTCGTTACAAGTTCTGATGTTATAGATTTGCGCAGATTTAACCCTTAAATTCATAATTGTTGTAAAATGGTCACACATAACTTAACAATCCTGCAGCATATGCTGCAAGGTTGTTAAAGTATGTGTGACCATTTTTAGATATCACGAATTAAAGAACAGAATGTTCTGAGGCGGATTCAGACACGCATTGATCAAGTTATAGTTAAGTTAAGAGACTCGAAGTCATTAATCTTTAATTACTTACTGTATAGACATTAAACTATTCATAATTGAAGCTCCTTCTTCTTCTTCTCGTGGTACTCTGACCTACTGATGGTTTCAGGATTCGTTGAATACTCCAACTTGTTTAAAAGGTTTATAGATAAACTTTGTGTACAAAACCACGGCCATCGATATGAGAACCCTACCATTCATGTAAGAATTCACTTATTAATTGAATAGATGGTGATTTTTATGAAAATTATCTAATATCCTTAACAATTAGCAAAAGCTGTAGGAATGTTCAAGTATGCGTGACCATTTGGTTAACACATGGTCGACGCTCGTTGATTAACAAACCAGTTGTCTTTTTTGTTACTCGATGGATAACTTATATACGGCTGTTCAATAAGATAACATGATTTTTTTGCAGTATTCGGTAGAGTTGCCTTGAAATGATATGTAGACAAAAAAACTTGATAAATGACAGTTTGTCCCGATTAAAACAGACGGGCATTCTAAACAGAAACGCACCATCATACAAATAACGTCATTAGAACGTCATAAGAACGTTGTAAGCCTAATGTGCAGGTTATTTACTTAGTAAGCTAAGCAAAACAACTTTAAGTTCTCTGTCTAATAATATTGAGAGAGTTAGCATGCGAAGTGACGTGGTTAAACTCGTGATCGTCATCAGCCAGGATAGAAAGATGAAGTTGTCGCATTTCTATGTTGGCAAAGAACGCCTTCTTTTCCAATAAAGAAATCCGACAATTTCGTCTTTAAAAGCTAACATAGAAGTAAACCCTTTTTCGCATTTTTTTTAGGCAAATCGATTTACAAACATGAAGGTAACAACTACGATGAAGATTGTTATTCAGTATTTCATGCAAAGAAATGTGCAAAGTGCTATAAGCCATTGACTGAAACAAATGTCAAGTTTGTTACATACGAAGGCAAGAGTTTTCACAATGAATGTTTTGTTTGCTATAAATGCAACAAATCATTGTCTGGTGAGAAATTCTATCTCGAGGGTGACAAAAGAATTTGTAAAAATTGTCATTAGAGAAATATAAACAATTTACTGTTTATTTATGTAATTATCAGTGCAGAAGCAGTTATGTTGTCTTTTAAAGATGTTTGACCAAATCGTTAACTTATTCTGTGTCGAAGATGTAAGTGATTACTAACAATGATTGGTAATCACAGCGGCTTGCGTCACTGAAGGAGTTAATGGATAACATGATGTTTCGTGTAGTGTATTGAGTGCTGAAGACAGATTAAATGGTTGGTATCGTTATGAATAACCATCTAGCAAGTATAACTTCATACAGCAGATGTGGTCACGAATGTCGATATCGTTTTAGTTTCATTGCATTTGTAGTCACAAGTATCGACAAGTGAAGCATTACAATTTGCTGTTTCTGCATGTAAAGGCTGTGTTAAGGTGGATTTCTACTCAAATCATTTCCACGCGCGCACGTATTTTTGAGACAGAAAAACAGCTTGGGCATGCGCAGTGTATCCCAAAACAAGCGATCGCATCATTTTGCAGCACGCGATCTGTCGTGAAAAAAGTAGAAAGCGTTCCTACTTTCTTGATCTTAAAAATGCTCTGCGGAAAATTTAGCCAATCAGATCACAAGAATCTGTAAACAAAAATCGAAGTACATTGTTTCTGTTGACCCACGCAAGCTATTACAAAAGTAATGGAAATTAGTCAGCACATTTTTACGTTGGAGAATTGAACTTAAAATTACGCGCGAGCGTGGAAATTATAGCGAACAATCTTAATTAAGAAATCCGATGTTTTACTATCTAAGAACTTTCTACAGGCAAAATGAACTGTCATGACTTCTGTGATTGGTTAAAATTTCACAGAATCACAGAAGCCATGACAGTTCATTTCGCTCGCAACAATTTTCCATGTAAACGTGGCCTAAAAGAGACTTTTTACATGCAGTGTAAATTCTTAGTTACTATATATTACCGCCTTAATATCCATAGTCTAAGGTAGTTCAGTTATATCTAACCTAGATTCGATATATTAAGGTTTCAATTATAGAGGACATTCAAAACTCAGTTTTTATTTTTAATGATATTTC
>JAUCNQ010120962.1:0-10645 GCA_032352715.1 Bougainvillia muscus
CTTGATAAATACAGAAAGATTTGATTGTCCCCTTTTCTAAACAATCAATGACCTGAGTACAATTTCAGTTTTATGTTAGCACTAAATCTCATTTTGTTTTTGTACTTATTTTGTGTGCAATACCTCACATGTGAGTTTTTCTACTGTGGGGTATCAAGAGTCTTTATATCTGTCCCCTATAAGTTTTGTAATTTGTGTTTATGAATAGAAAGGAAAAAAAAACAAGAAAAAAACTAGGGCTGGATCCGCCACTGTGACCCGGGCGGTGTTAATACTTTTTATGCGTAACGCTGGGGGAGGGGGGGGGGTGTTTTTGTTACTTTTATTTTCTATTTATTTGACACGTTTTCTGAAATATTCAGACAAAATACAACTATCAAAGACAACTAACTATCTATCACCCATTTATTAAATTTTGAGTATTTATGAATTTTGACAACATATATTTTAATTCCTATAATACCAAATTTAACAATTTTATAGTCGTCCATTAGAAAATATACCAGATAACCTTAGGTGTTCTTATGTTTACTGACGGAAAACTGCAAGTTATGCTATTTGATCAATTGATTTTAAACTCATTCAATACCGAAAGTATATGGTAATTAGGCCTAAAAGGCCCCTTACTTTCTCAGAAATCGTTTTCAGAGCATAGTTCCTATACAGAAATTGATCAGCATGAAATTGTCTATCTAACCATATACAATTTGTATAACTTTGGTGATATCAAAATTTTAGCCTACCATGGCAGGTCATGGTTCCTATACAGAAATTGATCAGCATGAAATTGTCTATCTAACCATATACAATTTGTATAACTTTGGTGATTTCAAAATTTTAGCCTACCATCAAATCTGCCATTATGGCCCCTTGCCCAAATAAGGAAGTTCCCGGATCCTGTTTGGTGGGGCTTTTTTCTGCCAATCCTGACTCTACTCCCTATCTCTGGACCAAATTTCAGCTTCATAGTATTTTTGTCCGGGTTAAACCATAATTCCCATATACACGCTTTTTTATAAGCACCAGGGAATTTCAGCTGAGGCTGGATGGTGCTTATTACTTTCTTATTTTGAGCCTAATATGGTGCTTAGATGGTGCTTATTGTAAAATCTATATATAACACATTAATGTGGCCTAAAAGTCCCCCAAAATATCAGGGTTGAGCCCTTAGCCTTGCTTCACCTTAAAGTAAGGTGCTACTGGGAATATAACACAATCAAAATGGGCCAAGGTCTTTAAACAAAGGATCTATAGAAGAAAAACTCGGTTTGATTTCTAAAAGCACTTTTTTTCTGATGAGCAACGGTTTTTGAGCCTAGGGTGGTGCTGGGTTGGTGCTTAATTTTTGGTCGAATTTGAGCCCCTGCTGCTTATAAAGGTGATGCTTATGAAAATAAGAGTGTACTATGATTACGAATCACTGTTTGATTGCTGCGGCTTGCCGCACTTGTATGATTTAACATAATATTCTTTCATTTGGACTATTTTACGCGGAGGGGATTACCTAAGATGCTTTTACCTAGTCACAGCAACAAGGAATAGATACTTGACGTCATCAGTTCTGTAGGCCGCTAAGACAACGAATCATTGCTTGATTTCTTCCACTCCAAAGCATTTAAATATGAGTTAACTTTTAATTGCTTAATGTGCGGTGGTACGCACCAGTAATATGCATCACCCTAGTATACGTAATATACAACGGTGGACTCAGAACATGGTTTTACCTGGTCACAACACTAAAATGGAGATTCAAAGCATGCTCAAAGTATTTAATTATAATAGCTTTCTGTATGAAGATGGGTCTTAGACCCATCATCATACAGAAGGCTATTAAGAATTAAAATGTTTAGCTCTTCATCGTGTTGCTCTGACTAGAGCTGCATCCGCCACTGGACACCCTTAAGATGCATCACCATGCGTAATATATTAAGAAAAAGGTCTCCATCTTGGTTTCTATCGTAATGATCTGACTGTCTAGAGTTAGATTTAGCATTGGTACAATGAGAACTATTTTTAACAAATAGTTGTGGAGTAGATAACGGTAAAGATAAGATTAATAAGAATTGATTAAAAAACAGAAATAAAAAGTTTACCTCCTCAAATATTATAAAAAAAATATATTCAGTCATAACAAATCGCCTTTAATAGTATATGTTACAATATTCAAGTATTTCGGAGATTTACATTATAATATCTACCTGAACTGTTGATAAATTTTTAAAGGATGTGCCAAAAGGCAAAGTTTTTAAAGCATTACCATAGGTCAAGGGGGTTATATATGAGATTAAATAATGTACAATAATATAAGTGATATTTTAAAGTAATAAGTAAAAGATTAACAGTAAAAATAATGATTATATTTTTAAAGTCATCATAATCTTAAAGGACGTACGATATCAGTAAAGGTTACTGAGTTGGACCCAGTGGACTATCTAGCCGCAGTCTGTCAGAGGAATAAAAAGAGAAAACAGATGTTGCGATTCTAAATAGCTAATTGAAAGGTGATAAACGATAAACAGTCATTGACTTTGAGTTTTGATTTTAATTATGGGACAAACCAGCAGTTAACACAGGAGCACATTTGACGTCCTTCCGACGTCGTGAGGATTTCGTTAGGACGCCATTTTTAAAATTTTCTTGGTAGGTTTAAGCAGGTTTTATTCCCTTTGAAGTGGCGGATTCAAAACAAGGTGACAGTAGTAAATAGAGAGCACAGGCGGACTCAGAAACATGCTTTTACTGAGTTACATCAGCAGAATGGTGACTCAAACTCATTAATTTTATATTGCTTTTGTATGATGATGGTCTCTAAAGACCCATCATCATACAAACAACTATTAAGAATTAAAACATTAAGTTTTTCATCGCGTTGCTCAGACTAAGGTTAGATCCGCCACTAGAGAGCACGAATTATTGACTACTTAATGTATGATGATGATGAATCTCTAAAGTTCCATTACAGTGGCGAGATTCAGACCTAGGCAGTGAACCACTATGGAGATTAATGCTAACTGAATTTTAATAGTTAAGAGATTTTCGTTTCAGACGATGCCTTAAACCCTATTTTTCACGGGGATCCACCCCACCTTCTCCCATTTTTTAGCATAACTCTCCATTTTTCTTGATTTTTGATAAATTTTTTGATAAATTTTGCTTTATTTAAAGAAACAAATACACAAAATTTCCTTGAAAAGTTTTGATTGCAAGGGGGTAAAATGACGTCATTCTCAGACGACATTTTTGGATATTTTTTAAAATTAATATTTGCATATTACTAAATTTTGTAACACATATTTCTTAAATAAACAGTTACCATGTAAGTATGTATGATATGAAGACGTCACATAGACTTCAAGTTGTCGTCATCAAGTCAAAACGTCGTTTTGACGTTTTTTGGAGAAAAAATCATTTTTTCAACTTTTTCCACCGTTCATTAATTAAGCTGACGTCAGCAGAAGTTAGCTAGGGGGAAATAACTGCATGTATTATGATATCTATATCCCAGCAAGCACTAAATCTACGTCCTCTTTACACGAATGGAAACTGTTTGGTTTTTCTGTTTAATTAAGGTCATGTTTAACATAAATTAATTTTGTCAACCATACGAGTAGGCCTGTTCCACCATATTGTAGTTACAATAGTCTAAAACATTTGGATCGCGCAGAGGCGGACTCAGAACATGCTTTTGCCTAGTCACAGCACTGTAATGGAGATTCAAAGCATGCTCAAAGTGATTAATTCTAATAGCTTTCTGTGTGAAGATGTGTCTTTTAGACCCATCACCATACAGAGAGCTATTAAGAATTAAAACGTTTAGCTCTTCCTCGTGTTGCTCTGACTAGGGCTGGATCAACCACTGGACGCGAATGAATGAATTCATCACAGATCAAGTGTTTTTGTACATACACAGTATGCACAAAAACACTCCTACTGAATGAAAATTGATACGAAGTTTATTAACGGCTCCTTGGTAGTGTCAGGCAACAAGATAAAGGAAGACAGAGGCGTACTTAGAACACGGTTTTACCTAATCACAGCACTGAAATGGAGATGCAAAGCATGCTCAAAGTGATTAATTCAAATAGCATTCTGTATGATAATGGGTCTCTTAGACCCATTATCATACAGAAGGCTATTAAGAATTAAAACTTTTAGCTCTTCCCCGTGTTGCTCTGACTAGGGCTGGATCCGCCACAGGAAGACATGTTCATCAATACTATCTCATTTTAATTTTTCTTATTTTGGATTGTTCAGAAGAAATCACTTTACACCTACCAAAGCGAATTCAGCACATGCTTTTACTTAGAGCAGCAGTAAAAAGGAGACTCAAAGTCATTACCTAAAGCTCTTAACAGTTAAAAGTTTTAATTCTCCCACTGTGTGCTCTTACTAGGGCTGAATCCCGCCACTGACCGAATATCAGTTGTATTTAATTTTTTGATTATGTTTCTATGGGTGAAACCGTTTTCAAAAGTTTGTGATGTATACCGACATAAAGAATTAATAAATAAATAAATAAACAAATTTATCAATTCTAGCATTGCCTTTAATAAAATATTTAAAGTATTATTTATCACTACAGTAAGAAATTAATTTTTCATCACCGCAATGGAAAGTTGTTTTTCTCAAAAAATTAACGAGAAACTTAGGGATAAGGTACACACCATCTTACAGTTTGTCTTCAACATTCTCTTTATGAATTCATATTATTCTTAAAATTTTCACCTTAGAGGAAGTGCGTTTGTGGATACAGAGTATGCACAAAGACGATTCTTCGGGGGCTTAAAAAATACTTTCGAAAACCAACATATGATAACATTCAGACAGATTAGCTTGACTTAAAAAAATACGCAAGTACAAAACAAGTTCAAGCTAAGAAATCTTTATGTACATACTGCAATGCAGCTTTATCTTTTTAATGTCTGATGGTAACAAAATGGTCACACACAATTTAACAATCCTGAAGCAAAATGCTTCAGGACTGTTTAAGTGTGTATGGCCATTTAACTGACACAAGAATTTAAAGGGTTAAATATTGTTTAAATATCAAAGCATTATGATAGAGAATTCGTAGTTTTAATTTTGGAGAGCACTGCAGAAAAGGTGATGTTTTAATTTATGAATTTTATCCCACAACCTGCAGAAATCTGGAGTAAAACTCAAGATTACAGCAGGTTGTTTGATAAAACCGTGAAAGGATAGCTTATTGTATGGTGAAGGTCTTTCGACATCGATTACTATACCTAGTATGCACAAAAACACTTCTTCTGTGATGAAAATGATTCGTATTACGATACGAATTTTGTAAAGGGGCCTTAAAAGCGTTCAGAATCCACCTCTGGGGATCCAAAGTCATTAATGTTTACTTCCTTAATGAAAGTCTGATTTCGTCTAGAAATAGTATTACGGCGAGTTCAGTATTTCTTTTGGAACGATAACCAAACTGGCTGTTACTTAGAAGATGGTTATCTTCGAGATAGGAGATTAACTGATTGTAGATACATCTTTCGATTACTTTTGAAATAGCAGAAAGAACAGTTATGGGTCGATAGTTGTCGAAATTGCTTTTTTTCCGGATTTAAAAATTGGTGTAATTTTTCCGAATTTTAAGTCTTGAGGAATGCATCCTGTCTGCATAGATATTTATGATGTGACTTAACGATTTTGCGATATGAACAGCCACATCTCTCAGAAAGGAGGGAGGTCGTCTATTCCTGCTGCCTTCTTTCGCTACAATCTTTTGAGATGGGAGAATACTTCGTTAACTTTAACTCGTTTGAATTCGAAGCTGCTTGTAGTAGTGTAATGGTCTACCTCTGGGTAGCTCCATATACAGTTTCTCAGAACGAATGCTTTCTTCTTAAGTTTGTTGGCAATGTTTGAGAAAAAGTCACAGAAATGATTTGATATTGTAACTTTATCTTTTATTTTCACTACAGCAATGTCAAATGAAGTTGAAGATTCGCTTCCTGTCAACTTCGACGGAAAAATCTCCTTTATATCTTTCCGGTTGATTAGCTGATTCTTGAAGAATGGTTTGGTAATGATTGTTTTTTGCAGTTTTTCTTTGGTTGTTTACTCTTTTTCGTAGCTGTTTGTATAGCAACCAGTCATCACCATTCTTAGTTCGGCAGAATTTTGTTAGAACTTTATCTCTCTCATTCATTGATTGTTTGATGTCAATACTCAACCAAGGACACCTATATCCTTTTATTCTTTTCGATATTACCAGAGCATGGTTGTCTATACAGATTCAGAATCTCCCAAGCCACGGAAGAATCTGTGCAGGAAAGAACATTCGTCCAAGATTGTGCAGAGAGTTCCGAGCGAACCTTTTCTGGATCGTATTCTTTATAGTCCCGACAGTTTATCTCACGAGGCTTGTGCTTTACGTTATTGAGTTTGCGAACACACCCAATTATGTCATGGTTGCTTATCGCAGATGGTATGACTTCAGCTGTAGAGACGTTGATTGATTCTGTCTTCGAACATAAGGAGTACGTTCTTTACGTACATAGCAACTCCACCCCCGATCCCAGTTTCTCGTTTTCTGTGCTCGAAGTTGAACCCCCTTATTGTAAATTACTCAGGCGGCATTGTAGAGTTCATGAAGGTTTCTGTGACTCCAAAAATGTTTATATTTTTATGAGTATTTAATACCTCAGTTATATCATCTTTCTTACCAAATAGTATGCGGACGTTTTCATGTAGGATTTTAACTCCAGGAATGTTGAATCGAATCATGTTAGTCAGCTCTGTCAAAACTGGTCCAGGGCATTTTCAACATCACCAGCCAAGATAATTAGTAAGAGCAGCAGCATCTTGTGTCTGTAAAAAGTGATGGGTTTGTAAAGAGATGAAAATAGTTTGCAATTCAAAACTTCTCAGCATGTCCACACAATAGTAATATTACTAAAAAAGACTCAGTAATTGCTCAAAGCTATTATTCCAGCACTAAAAGGTAACAATCTGATGGATTGTTATACTATATAACAATGAGTTAAAGATAATTAATTGGGATAATAAGTTTTAAGTCATAAATATTTATATGACTTTTAAAAAAATCGGATGTGAGTTTTTCATTTTAAAGATTTTATCAAACAATCTGTTGAACTAACAGCAATGTTTTCCATCACTCGAACCGTCTACGTCAACCGTTGCTATGTAAACTTAACATTAAAAAATACCGATAAACCACAAAAATAACTTTGAGCAATTACGGAGTCTATTTTAGTAATATTACTACTGTGGACACGCTAAGATGGAGGCTGGAAGATGGAAGTAATTACCAATCATCGTTTGATAGCTGCTACAGCAGTAGCAGAAATCAAACAATGATTGGTTATCACGGCGGCTTGCGGCATTGAATGAGCTAAAGAATAAATTATTTTAAAATGAATCGTAAGTAATTTTGTTTACTCCAGATCAACTCCAGTCATAAGTCTTGGCTAATCATGTAAGCTCATCAGCAAGCGGGAAAAAACAGTTAAAACTTGTAGCGCATTGTTTGTAGATTATTGTAAATGATTAAGCTTCGATACTGTAACCTACAATCAAGGAGATAGATATTGAGAATGTATCAAAAATAACACTTTATTCCCTTTCCCCTATATCATGATTGTAAAATGGGAAATATATGTTAGAGGGTGTTTACAGCCCACATCTCAGCACAGGCTGAGTTCAGCCCTGTCATTGCGTAGTTACCTTGAACCGTGTTCAGCTCAAAGGCGGGCTGAAATCTCAGCCCGGGCTAAGTTCAATCAGCTCCTCTAAATAGGGGGGTGGGGGGGGCTGAGATATGTCAGAATATGTCTGAAAATGAGTTGAAAACGCAATTTTTTTTCAGCCCTGGCTGAAATGGTAAAAAAAAAACATGCCGAAGATAATGTGAAATGTCAGCCCTGGCTGTAAACGCAAATAAAATCAGCTTCGGGAGAGTTCAGCCCTGACAGTGCGAAATTACCTTGAACTGTTTACAGCTCAAAGGCGGGTTGAAATCTAAGCCCCGGCTGAGTTCAGCCCCCCTAAAACGTCTGAATATGTCTGAAAATGAGTTGAAAACGCAATTTATTTTCAGCCCTGGCTGAAATGTGAAATAACATGCCAAACTAGACTGGAGTCGCAGATTTTAGTGCTTCCGGACGGATAGGCAGCGTATTTTAGCCAAGTCTAATGCCGAAGATAACGTGTAATGTCAGCCCGGGCTGAGATTAAAAACAAAATTCGAATTTCAGCCCGGGCTGAAAACGAGCTGTAAGCGAAAATAAACTCAGCCCGGGCTGAGATTTGGGCCGTAAACAGCCCCTAACTATCAATTGTTAAATCTTGTTAAGCTATTAAAATTTGATATGAGCTCGTTTCCTTTATTGCTTTGATTACCATAATTAGAGGCGGACTCAGAACATGCTTTTCCTTAGTCACAGCAGTAAGAAGGATCCTCAAAGTCCTTAATTTTAATTACTTTTTGTATGACAATGGATCTCTAAAGACCCATTGTCATACATAAAGTTATTAAGAATTAAAAATAATTGTGATCCATCGTAATGCTCTGACTAGGGCTGGATCCGCCACTGCATAAAGAGTGTTTTTGATCCGCCTTTGCTCTAATATAGTCATAGCAGTAAACTGGAAACTGAAAGTCTATTCAATACTTATAATACTTTACTTCCTTTCCCCTATCTCATTGTTACATTTTTAGGCTAACATACAGCTTAGGACTAAAATCACATCATTGAATTATGGGGGAGGGGGATATCAGCTTTTTTATATTGCCTCTGATTATAGTTAGAGTAGCAAAATAGAGACTTACAGTGGCGAATCCAGCCCTAGCCAGAACAGCACGATGAAGAACTAAACGTTTTAATTCTTAATAGCTTTTGTATGATAATGGGTCTTTAAAGACCCATTATCATACAAAAGCAATTAAAAATTAATGAGTTTGAGCATGCTTTTATCTCCATTCTACTGCTTTGACTAAGTAAAAGCATGTTCTGAGTCCGCCTCTGACTTAACTTCTTTAGTGCTTAAGTGGAAGAGGCGAATACAGATCTAGTCAGAGTACCACGGTGGATATTAAAAGTAACTATTTTTAGTTAGTTAACAAATTGAAATATTTAAAACTATCAAAAGTTAATGAGTTTTGTTTTCCTGTATATTTAATTTGACTAAGTTAAAGAATGTTCTGGATCCGCCTATGGACGTAGTCATATTTCAAAGGATTTTGTAAGATTTCATAAGATAAATGACGAAGTCACGTACTTACTTATATTACATTTTTCTAAAATTGTCCTAATTATTAACTACTACGCAGTAAGCATAAACAAAAAACTAAGTACGAGTTTGGTCATAAAAATGTACTGTAGATATGATTGCATTTCTATAAGGAGACCATATACAGCATTCAAATGGAAATTCTTCAGTGATAAAAATGGTACGAATACACCTAACCGGCATGTACGTTTGACATTATGGATTTTTAAGGCTGCATTTTAAGAAAAACTGATGCTCATATTTGGATTCATCGTCAAAAAAATGAGTCAGTGGCAGTGACGGATCCAGGCCTAGTCAGAGAAACACGAGGAAGAACTAAACGTTTTAATTTTTAATAGCCTTCTGTATGATGATGGGCCTAAGAGACCCATCTTCATACAGAAAGCTATTAGAATTAATCACTTCCAGCATGCTTTGAACCTCCATTTAAGTGCTGTGGCTACGTAAAAGCATGTTCTGAGTCCGCCTCTGAGTGGTCAAAATCTTAAATCCAGGTCTTCTCTTAAAAAAGAGTTATATCAAGTCATAAATTAAAGATTCATGAATAGTTTGACCGTAAAAAAGTTTAGAGCTAGAGGGGTAAAAGTTGCCTCTATAAACAATTTTTACGGTCAAACTCTTCATATTTTTTTTACGTTTAGTTTCTTTAGCCTTCTTTCTGGGAAAGCTCCTAACTCAGAATTTTCAAGTCTTGTTCGTTTTTCAACCTGGAATCCAAACCATTTTTGATAAAAATGAAATGCTCAAAAAGCCATAATGGCAGACGTACATTCCGGATAGGGATATTGCGAAACGAAGTTTCTGGACTAATTAAACCAACAAATTTTTCATTAGCTAAAAGAGTTAACCACTATTGACAAAATTAATTGCAATGAAAACAAAATTAAGCGTGGTGATTGCATCACGAAGTTATGCGAGGAGAACGAGGTTGTAATTTCGAATGAAATTCAAAGTCAATCTAATATTTCAAAATAAAATTTTAATTAATAAAATGAAATATAGGTATTTTATGGCATGATAATAACGTCATATTTTAAAATGACGTCATTATCTAACAATCAAATACCCTTATCTTTCAAATCCCACCAATCAGTTTGGCAAATATAATTTATTCTTTAAAATGTTACCACAATGGAATTTTTTTTTTTATTTTTCATACCAAAGATTAATTGTCATTAAAACAATTAAAAAGTTGGATATTAGGCCAAAGTAATTACAAACTTTATACAAAACAACACATTAGAAAGGCTTCACACGAAGATCTATAATGAATGAGTAAACAACTATATTTTAACTCTTTCCAGAGGCGGATTTAGAGCATGCTTTTACTTAGTCACAGCAGTAAGTGGAGTACTCAAAGTCATTAATTTTAATT
>JAUCNQ010120973.1:0-10645 GCA_032352715.1 Bougainvillia muscus
TCTAAGATGAAAATGAAGCGAATTGCTAAGCGAATTTGAAGCGAATTTGAAGCAAATTTTTGAGACGGTCCCTAATAGGAAATCACATATACACAAGTATTAAAGTTCAGTTATACTTGCATTCCAGTTAATAACAAACCTTTTTTCCAAATTTTTTTCTAAACACCTCAATGAAGGAGAGCATATT
This sequence comes from Bougainvillia muscus, assembly GCA_032352715.1. Lineage (NCBI taxonomy): Eukaryota > Metazoa > Cnidaria > Hydrozoa > Anthoathecata > Bougainvilliidae > Bougainvillia > Bougainvillia muscus. Next base: position 188 of record JAUCNQ010120973.1, read on the forward strand.
TTTCCCTTCAATTTTCAAACAATGAAAACATTCAGAAAGTGTTCAAATCAATGTATCAATCAATTTCTATCTTTGATCCATGAAAAAATTACCAGAAATTCATTGCTATCTGACTCATATTTTGGAAGTTATACAGGGGGCGGAATCCGCCCACCGCCTCCCCCCTTTGCAAAAAACCCCGGTTGAAATAGGTTTAATCAACTTCATGTCATAATCAGTAATTGCAGTTTTTGACAAAAACCTCTGTGAGGGAGTGTTACAAAAAGAGCTGGTGCTTAAGATCGTCCCGGAATTCGAACTAAGACTGAGTATTCATAATGTCAAATACTTGAGATTCCAAAAATGTATAGTGATCCCATTGGTTTTTAGGGTTGATCAAACGTGTCTATTTAGTCTAGCAGGGTTTGTAATGGGCCTGTTTTCCTGTTTTTTCCTGTTTTTTTACATTTTTTTCCAGTTTTCCTGTTTTTTTAGAAATAGCCTGTATTTCATGGTTTGTCAAGGGTGGATACCTGGAATATCTATTTTCTTAATTCATGATATTTTATATGTGAAATTATAATTGCTTTAAGGTGTGTTTCCCGTTTGTTGGGACAATAATATTGAAATTTCTAGTATAACTCATGGATGATGTTAGCATGAATTTTTTGTTACATGCAAATGCAGGGGTTAATGCTCGCATGACAGGCTTCTGAAAGTGTGGAGTGAGCTGTAATTTCATCTGTACTAGATTCTTTTGTTATGTTGAGGGTAAAAAACTTTTGAACAAATAGTTCTCTCCTATTTTATGTCTAAGGGGAGCATAATATACAAAGTTTTACTTTGTATTATGAATTAAAATATAGACAAAATTCGTTTCACAAAATGTACCATTTTCATCGCAGAAGAAGCGTCTTTATGCATACTAAGTACTATTCTTCTGAATGAAATTAGATGCAGATTTTCATATAAATTTTGCGACTGGTTTCTTTTTGATGACGAACATTGATTGATTCGAAAGTTTATAGAATATGTATTTCCCCAAGGCTTTAACCCTGTAATGTCCGGCCCATTTTTAACACCTTTCGTCTGCCTTGATGAAATTAGCTGAAAATTTGAAGCTTCATGTACCAAACTTTCAGATAATTTGAAAAAAGAATTGAAACAATACAAGGGGTAATGCGACCCATTTTCTACCAGGGGTAACAAAATGTTGGTTAATTTTATTTATATAGGGTAGGAAGTGGAATAGCCATTTTGGATAACTTACCTCTGCAAGAATAGTTACATGCATTTCAGAAAATCAATCAGATTCCAAATTTACGCTTGTTCAAAACGTTGCAGGGGGAGATTTAATTTTCGAAATGTTATTTATATAGGATAGAAAGTGATATACCGTAATTATTCGATTAAGCGCTACTCTTTCAGCAAGTACCTTAATTTTCATCATTTCTCATCATCAAGAAGTTTATAGATAAATATATACTTCTGGGGGTCCAGTTGCTCGAACGCTGATTAAACTCAATCCAGTATTAAATCTGACTTTAACCAATCAGAATTGATTTCTTGTCAATTCTTATTGGTTAAAGTAAGATTTAATATCAGAATAATCTAATCCCTATTTAATCCAGCTTCAACCAACTATGTAGACCACGACGAAAGAAAATTCATTCGAATGAAATGAATTAATGCAACGGGTTGAGATGAACCCAGTAACCTCACAAAATTTAGTTTTCTTTCTGTTCTGAAGCTATTGAATCCTTTGCATTGGATAGAGATGTTCTTAATAAACCATGCTGTTTTACGTATTGTTTTAAATGTCCTATAAACTGCTCTTCCCCTCTCCATCTATAAGTAGTAAGAGAATCTAGTTTATTGATCGTCACATTATAAAGTTTCAAATTCATAGTAATTTGCCAATTGTTGCATCATAAATGCAAATCTAAACATTGATTTTATTTGGTGCAAATGCATGTATTAAGGAACATTCTGTTTTTCCCACATTTCAAGACAGTTTTTCTTTCATTTTTTTCCTGTTTTTTCTCTCAGGGATGCGTACGAGCCCTGTTAGTGAGATATAGGATATGTCTCCCTGATTAAAACTCGAACGTTGATTATAGGTAGAAAAAAACTCAACCATCGATATATGAAACGTGCTATTATTTACGTGTGCTTATTTACGTGTAAAAGTTATCAAAGGTTGATGAAATTCAGTAATACTTATTCGATGGTTGAGATGGTGCTTACACAAGCGTCGAACGTTGACACTTATTTCGATCCATTTTTTTTTTCTTTCTCAGAGCTATCGATGGTTGACAAAAATATTCATCATTCGATACGAAATATCAACACGGTACGGCTTTTATCAACTGCTCCGCTATTTGGTAAATACGTGTTAGAAGTGTGATATCCTTACGGTCAATCAAGGATTGGGTAGGGATTGGTTGTTAACAGCCTTAAGGGTTCTTATATATAGTTTGATTGTTTAGTAAATAAAATTAAAAGAGAGTATAAGGCAAGCCTTATACTCAGTGACTTAAGAATAGTTCAAGTATTTTTTTAATCTGTCAATATTATGTATTACTATGTTGAAGCCATAAATTTTAACTAGACCAGTCTTATTATAATAGTGAGAATTGAAAATATTGAGAAAATTTGGATAGGGCACGTTATTTCAAAAACAATGCAAAGTTTAGATATTTTTAGTCAAAAACGGAGCAAAGAATGTATCTCAGATTTATAGATGGGGGGGGGGGGGGGTTAGGGCGCTTGCTTTTCGAGAGATCAATAGAAGCTTTGTGTTAAGAATACCTTTATTATAGTCAATACAAACATTAACACACACAATTGCTGCTAAATGCACTAAGTATATACGTATAGTAATAAGTAGCTAGCTACAAAAGTAGGAAAAATACATGAGAAAGCCGTGGCGCAGGGCAGACAGGCAGAGAGGGGGAGTAGATGCAACATTACCAAATAACTGTCCAATACCTTTCCAAGTAAAGGCTCCCTGAGTTAGGGTAACCTCACATCCCTCTTGGCACAAGAAAGATACTTTGTTCAAATGTTCAACGCTGACTCAGAAAAATTTAAATACTTCACTACCTAGCGTCATACTTCATTTGTTTTTTTCCATCCTTATTCCTTCCTCTTCTTCTGCTGTGTACTGCCTGCTCTGATGTCGTTCTGCAATTTGAATTTTGATTTCCAGCTGTACGATTTTAAGGCAAAGTTGATGACATCCGAATATTAAGAAAACATTCGAACATATATCACATCACAAAATGTATCTTTTGTAAAAACCTGAAGCTAAATTAGCCAAAATATAATGTTATAATTTTTTTAGATCAACCATTCATAAAACAATATGATTAAACATAGTAGCAAGAATTAAAAAACCACTTTGCATGATGCTTTTCCTTACTCTTGCGAAAATGCAAGAAAAAAAAGCAATGGAAGATTTGTTGTTGTGATGCGGGGCTGCTGCGGCAGCGTAAATGAATAAACACTGTAGTTTATAGCATGCTTTTCTGTTTTAGTTCATCTGATACATACAGTATGCTTCAAGATTATTCGTGGTAATAAACTATGTTTCATTTAATCATTTAAAAAACACATGCCTTAGCTAACATTATTAATCTATGATAAAGATCGAAGGTGGAAATAGAATCACGTATAGAATCGGGAGATGGGAAAGAGGAGGCAAGGTCATTAGTATTTTTCAGCAGCAGTTGTTTGGGGCGCTGTGTCAAGTCTCCCAAATGGTAGCTCAGAGCAAAAGGAAGCTGCTAGGGCCCCTCTGGGTTGCACTGCGCTTTAATTTTGTCTTTTCACAGTGTCTGGAATATGTTAGAATGAACATATATATAGCTAAATACAAACATCCTCTGTTCTAGAAGCTATGTTGCTATATCCCCCAAAATTTGCCTCTGCCATGTATCCAATTTATATATTAAAAGTTTTGGAAACCAAAAAGATACGTTCTCTCTGTAAAATCATAGTGTTATCTTGAATTTCACAAGATGGAGAAGAAGCCAGAAAAATCTAGATACAAGCCTGATCATAAAATTTCAGTTCAAATCTTAAATTTCATTGGAGCCAGAAAAATCCAGATAAAACCTGATTATACAATTTCACTGCAAATCTTAAATTTCATGATTTTAATAAAGCCAGAGAAATCCAGATATAGCCTGATCATGCAATTTCCCTGCAAATCTTAAATTTCTCTGAAGCCATAAAAATCCAGATAAAACCAGATCATACAATTTCAAATTCTATTAAAGCCACAAACAGATATAACCCAGATAATGTAATTTGTGCTTTATCTTTGATATTTGTGAAGCTTTAAAAATCCATATTTAAGCTGGATATTTTTTCACTTTTTCTTCAAGCCAGAAAAAGCCAGATAAATCCATATAACGTTCATCTTTAAAGCCAGAAAAATCCACCGTGAAGCTCGATCAGTGCAAACCTCAATCTGGCTTTTTGTGGATGATCTGGATTCAATCCAGTTAAGCCAAAGTTAAAGCCAGATATAATCACCAGGGTTGTGAACATCACAATGTCAGTGGAGACAAACCTTCAAAAAAGCGCATACAATAAAATTGTCTAGACCATGAAATTGGTCATGTTTGTAATTGGTTGAAAAAACAGGCAATTGAGTTTTTGCAGTGGTTTATGGATTAATTTTTTCTATTTATTATTTTACCTTATTACATTTCTGTACAGTCGATATTAATCAGCTTCAATGCTAACCAACCTGACCTATGTTAACCTCATAGGAAAGGCTGGTCTCCATTACCCATATAGTTTATTCCCCTTATTTTACTGTATTTATAATCGACTTTAAATCAATTTCAAATAAAAATATAAATCATAAAAATGGCATCAATATAACGTCACTAAATAAAAGGTTTTGGAGAGTATGAAGATAAAAACTGCTCTTCTAAAAAGCTGCCCTAAAATGTAAAGTATAACGTGGCGCCATTTTTATACCAACCTTGCTTTTGTTTAAAATATTTTGCGTTGTGTTCGAAAACATTATTCTTAGGAACTCACTCTTCTAATTTCACTAAACTATCAGTAGAAATGGTTTTATCTTTTCTTTTATCGTTTCTTGAGAAACTGAATTCAGATATAAAAAGAAATTTAAATTTTCCTTTAGCAACCATGGCCATTTTATTATCTGCTTCGGGGGTAATATACTCCATACTATTATCATTGATAATTTAGATGAATTGTTTTAATCATGAACATAACAGGAAAATTTTATATGTGCGGCTGTGTGAAAAGAGTGTAATTTACACAATTAAACACTACAACAGAGAGTAGAATCAGTAAGGTTAAAAATGGTAACATGTCTCAACGATTAGCGAGAAAAAGCCACAAACTCACTGCAAGCAATTTGACTTAGAGGAGCAATTGAGCTTTGTAATTTACAATTAATTTATGTGTGCAAGCAATCACACACATCCGTACTTAGAGGCGTGTGCAGAGGGATGCAAGAGCCATCGCTCCCACGAAGGCCTGCATGAATGTAGCAAAAAATTATGAATTTCTACATTGTTTCTATCTACCATGTTTCCTTGTCACTCATTAATTCCTTAGTCCGCAAGAAGCATGCTTGTTTTTTATATCTTCACACTTCATTTAACAAAAACAAAGAAACTGTGCGTTTTTCACAAGTATATGAAGTTAAGTTACGCCTTACTTGCGCCTTACTTTTGCTTTACGTTCGACAAAATTTGCCATTCTTAATTAGGTTTACGGAACGTAATTAATTCTTTATTTTTTTTACGGCTTCACTTTGGCCTCACTTAATTGACTTAGTTTTTCTTCTATGACTTATTATTGGCTGTATAACCTTACCCTTAGTCCACGATAATTCGACCAACTATTAAAACGAAAATTCCAGCGGATTTTCTTTTGGACTGTGATCATGTCTGATATTAACTGCCTGAGGTTCGCGGATGAAGATCTATAATTTTATCTCTGATATATTGTCAAGGCCCAATTAAGTTTGTTTCATGGATTTCACATTTTTTCCCAATTTCCAGCCCATCTTACTTAGTTATGACAGTGTGAAAATGGCTGAACACCACTTACGTTTAGTAAAATAATCATAAAAACCTTCTGAAGGGAATAATTCCTTGAAATTTTTTGTAAAAGATGTTACTCCTCTTTGTTATTTATTTTCATTATTGTAAATAAGTAGAAAATGCCATACTAAACTCCTTATGCTCTTAAAGATATACAATTAATTGATTATTACATTGATTTTGCACTTATTATTTCAGGATTCTGATGTTTCAGATAGTCTCTTTGTATCACCTGTGAAGACAACTAAAACTCAAAGAGGTAACAGTTTATATTGCTTTACAGAACACCTGCAAATTCTGAAAAAAATGTTGATCTTAACAATTTTTACTCTTCAACATTATATAACAGTAGAAATTTGCACGAGTAGGAACTTTTGTACGGGAAAAAATTGCAAAATATTCTCCTAAACTTAAGTTGTATTTTGTCATTAGAATTTTTTGTCACCCAGTTCCAATACACCTACTAGACATGTACGTGTACCATTGTGGATTTAACAATTGCATCTTTTATTAAAAATGTGTTTTTGTACTTTATGGAAAAAAGGAATAGCAAATCTTGCCTGTAAATGTTTTATTATAAACATTTTAGTAAGTAACTTTTTCAAATTAAGCTTAAAACTTGAACATCGACTTTGAATCTAAATGTCAACATCATTTTCACTTAAAATACAGTTTTAAAAATCCATAATGCCAGACTTACATTTGAAGTTGATGTATTTACTTCTGCTTATAGGTTTGTTGTTAGGAAATAGTGCTGGTAACATATATTTAAAAAAAGAAAGCAGGCAAAGCAGAAATCCTAAAGTCACAAATTCGTTAAATGTATCCCACTCAAAGAGGTAGTCAATTGCAATTTTTATTTCTTCTTATCTTCCTTTGAACTTAGATGTTTGCTATTTTGAGACAACCAGATGTTTATATGTTAATATCTTTTAAAATTGCTAATTCAATCTGATGTTTCAAGCGAAAAGGGACCATTGCCCATTCACAGCACTTATGTTTAAGGCGACAGTGGTGCCAATTCCAGTGATATCTTATGTTAATTTCTGTGCTTGTCATTGCATATCATTCCTGAACCGGCCCTAAACATACAGTGCTTTTGAAATGCCAGCGCTAAAAGTCTTCGCATTTGAAAGTCAGAGCTTCTGAAATTTCAATACTGAAAGTTAACTTAGCTTTGAAAAAAAGATATTGAGAACAAACATATGTTGGAAAGGGTTTATTGTTCTTTGATCCTATTTTAAATGCCAAACAAAAAAAATATCAACTAGAGCAAGAAAAGTTTTGCTGTTTATGTACAAAATCAATTTCGCCCTAGAACATTAAACCCATGGGCTCTTGTGTATTTGTACTCACCCATTCCATCCAATTCTAAATAATGTTTTAGGATTTTTAGTATGATTTATTAACAAAACACTCTTTCGTGTTTTCACCACTTTTAGCAGGAGTTTTTTCATTTATGTTTTAATCACAGATTAAATTATGCAATGTTTTCATAGGTAGCATTCTTTTTTCCTGCAAATATATTTAAGTTCTAATTTACTGAGAGAGACTACTGCAAATCATAGCTAATTCATTTACGGTAAATGCTCGATTTAGCTCCCGGTACTTATTAAGCGCCTGTATCTAATAAGCAAACCTAAAATTGCCCATCTGCGAATGTTTCCTTGCCTGTCAGTGGCAGTATGCTTTCTTATTACTGGAAAAACACGTTGGTTGAAACATCCTAAGTGAATATTTAATTAGTGCACACAATTTTTTTAGCGCGGGCATTTAATAAGCATTCGGGGTAAAATTGAAAAATTTAATAAGTACCCCGGGGCTAAAGCTATGTTTTGGGCATTTTGCGTTATTTAATAACTTTTCAAGGATAATTTTTCAATCATATTGAAACTTTCCAACAATTTGTATAAATATATTTTGCATGTTCTAACGAATATTCAAGTACTCTATAGTGCTAGAAATAGTGTGAGTATTTTTTTAATCTAACAGAAGTTATCTCAACCACAACACTGTTTACACTGATGACTGAATGCCGTAAGGCCTCTGCTTCTTACGCTAAGATATTCTTTTTATGGGTCCAGAAACACTAAAAGCTACGACTCCAGTCTAACCGCAACACTGTTTACATTGATGAGGTTTCCGCAAAGTGCAAGCGAATGCCGTACAGCATCTGATTATGCTAAGATATGCTTTCTATGTGTCCAGAAACAAAAAAAGCAGCAACTCTAGTCTAACTACAACACTGTTTAAAGTTTAAAGTTTAAAGTACTTTATTCACTGCAAGGCTATTTGCGAAATATAACTGTGAATTCAGATCATCTTCTGTTAAATTTTGGGCACTACACAGGATAGGGGTCAATCTCGTTCCCAGCGCCTATTCTCGCTATGGAAATCTTTCCGCCCTTGGGCGGTTTCATTAACCTTCCATGTGAAAACCGAAACACTACCTGAGACATGCCACATATCAGGCACTTGTGGGAAACGCCACCAACACACTTCATACAATCCAGTGGAGCGCTACCAACCACTACTTTCAATACTTGTTTGTACATGAAACGAAAACCAATAAAAAAATGAAAAATAAAAAATGAAAATTGTCAACATTTCAGTGATACATAAGCAATTCAGTTTCGAACCCAGGTGCTAGGCTGGCTTATGTATCAGAGACTGAGCGGGTTCACCTACATGGGAGGCCCAAATAACGGTCAAATATGACAACAGACATGCACACAGGCTCACTCACTCATATACACGCTCATTCACCACACTTATCCATACATTCGCTTGTTCACGAATTGTTCAATGAAACAGAAGAGTTGTGAAATCCTTTGCAGTGGATTCAAACTGACCAAGAATTTTATGTCTACCACATGTTGTTTATTTTCAACAATGTAATAACTCTATCTTTATCTACACCTTTCTTGACAGAAATAACACAGATTGACGAAAGCTCACAATATCAGAAGATGTCCGCGCAATACGCAGGACTTCTGCACTTATTGTACAAATATTGTACACATACACGCATCTTAGGTTAGTCATGCAGATCTATCAATAAAGACTTATATTCTAAGCTTTACTCCATTCACACTACGAAATCACACTACCAGCTTAAAAAACTTTCAAGTGGACACAATCGACAGACCAGCGAATAATACAATTCTTATAGTTCACGGCATAATCAATATGCCACATACGCTTCATACAAACCAGTGAGGCGCTGCCAACCACTACTTTCAATAGTCATTCTTACATGAAAGTAACAAAGCACAAAAATCACCAAAACACGAAAAACCAAAATAAAAAAATGAAAATTGTCAACATTTCAGTGATTCATAAGCAGTTGAGTTTCGAATCCTATTGCTAGACTGGCTATATGCATCAGAGACTCGGCAGATTCACCTACATAGGATGCCCAAATAATGGCATCATTTCCACAAAATGTTTTGGAGGTTTTGTACTACTTGACTTAGTTGCGTAATCTTCATCAGATCCTTGCACGTTTTGTTTCCACTATTTTTTTCCAGCGATCACGATCTGTTGCATTACGCTCAGCTGTTAAAATCGGGATCTGCATCTCCTGTCGAACTTGGTCTTGGTCCTTGTTGTCGTTTTCCATTGAAGTGCTCCTTGCACTACCAAGTCAATAACTCTCGAATGTAGGAGCATCACGAGTTGTTTATTAACAGTTAATATGTTTTCTTGCCCGTCAATGGCACATTTCTTGCCCGTCAATGGCACATCTATTGACGGGCACTATTAACTATTGACCGTTAATGAAAGAAAAACTCTAAATTAAAAAAAAAATAACTGTTGTATATTAGCTATTGACGGTTTGTGCAGAATAAAATATTTTATTAACGGTCAACAACGTAACTATTGATGGTTAATTCGTTAAAATATTTTCGTATAACCGTCACGAAAGAATGCATCATATGTTTAATTGTTAATACCACATTTTTCTTTTACCGTTAATAGTTCGCGTATTGACCGTTAAGATAAAAATTAATCACATCACCTTTCTCTTTAAGCGTTAATACTGTGCCTAGTGACCGTCAAGTAATCGCATCACATTTCTCTTTAACCGTTGATAGTTTGCCTATTGACCGTTAAGATTAAAACTAATCACACACATCACGTTCAAGATAAATCTTATGTTGACTTCTTTGGTTGATATAAGGAACCGTCTCAAAAATTCGCTTTATAAATTCGCTTCATTCCTATCAATTTTCATCTCAGAACAATAACACCTCATCTGAGATAAAAATGAAGCGATTTGTGAAACGAATTTAAGCAAATTTTTAATACAAAACCTAATATGTCAATGAAAGTTACAGTTATCCATGGTTCCACTTATCGCGATTCGACTATATTAAGG
>JAUCNQ010120984.1:0-10642 GCA_032352715.1 Bougainvillia muscus
AAACATTTCAATTTTCCATCCAAGCTTTTGAGTTTTCTTCTTCTCCTTCTACTACTATTTATTTGCATTGTCAAATCATTGTTTGTGAAATCACATCGACCAATAGCGAGTGTTCTTATGGCTGTAATAACAGACGGAGAAGAACAGTAGATGAAATGTCCAAGCAGATGTCTGATGTATACACGATTACTAGCAGACAACTTGTTGTCACTGATAAAGGTAGACAGACTTAATTATTCGACTTACGTCCATTGAATAAGGCTTTTTTATTCAGAACTAACTCTAGTACCTTAGGACTCGTTCAGTTGAAGACTTTCTATAGGCGAAATGAACTGTCATGGCTTCTGTGGTTGGTTAAATTTTTCCATCATTTCCATGACGGTGCTCAGAAAAAAAAGTGAAATTTCATCGCTTGTAACAGGCACAACATTTTATTTTGCATATTTCTTTGGAACATTTGATAGTTATTGGTTGTCAGTTAGGATTCGTCTCAATAATCACTTTAGTTCGTTTCATTAACTTTTATTTTCTTTCAGATGATGTGTCAGTACAATGTATGTACTAAGACATCTTCCGTACGAACATCAACAGGAATGAAGTGAAATTATAAGGCGAATATAAGTATAGGTTGTAGCTATGTGTACTGACCTTTAAACACTGCATGTTAATTTATGGTCCCTAAATGATTTTATCAAACAACCCAGCTGGCACACAACGCTAAAACAACGTTGTAGCAACGTTATTACAACGTTTTAACGTTGCTACAACGTTGTTTTAACGTTGTGTGCCGGCTGGGAACCTGCTAACATTTAACAGTTTCACTAGATTTCAGCAAGATGAATGATAAATCGTTAAGGAATCATCTCTAAAATTTGCTTAAATTCGCGTCGCAATTCGCTTTATTCCTGTTACATCTCACCTCAAATAACACTTCATCTAAGGTGAAAATGAAGCGATTTGCGATGGTTTATGACAGTTTCAATTGTGAAACATGATTTGGTATGCAGTGAAAGTAAGTAGAATATATGTTCATATTTTTAGATGTTGACAATATCGATTTCACTACTAGTAACTCTGAAGACTCTAATGGCATGTCTTCATTGATGATTGGTTTGTTGGCTTCGATTGTTATCGTACTAGTCGTTCTTGTGGCAGGACTGATTGTTGTGTTTTTCAGATGCAGAGTAATGTCCAGACATATCGTAAAAACCGATAAAACCAACGATAAAAACAATCAGATGGTATTAGAATTGCAATCCTGAACGAAGACTACCTGGGAACTTTTTTAGATAAGTTGCTGCCTTTTGTCTAGATTTTAACATTCCAACCAACCTAAAGTCGACTCCCCAAAACGTGGTCCTGTGTTAGCTGAGTTGCTTAGTGCCTAAAATTATAGGAACAAATTCGAAAATCGCACCATCGTTGTCGCTGCAAGAAATATCTCCGTACATACGGAGTACGACACTTCTTATGAATATAAGGATAAAGTGAGAATTTCGAGATACAGCTTTTCTGTAGATTGTTTGGTAAAATTTGTAAAGAGAACTATCGTCTCAAGAATCGCTTTATTCGCTTTACAAACTGCTTCATATCACCCAAGATGGGAGTGTTATTGTGTATACAAAGTATGCACAATAGCAGTCCATCTGCGATGAAAACTCACAAGAATGAAGCGAATTTGCACTGCATGAAGTTATTTTTTCCATAAACCCTTTTATTTAACAACCTGAGGAACTACAGATGTCAACAGGTTGTTTCGACTGCTATAATCATTTGTTTTAGTTGTTTTTTTAAATTATCCTAATGAAAACAAATAAAGAATTTGTAAATTTTATAATTATTATAAATAAAAATTGTTTTTCTAACCATTTTATGCTGATTCTAATAGGGAAGGAACAAGAGCACGCTTTAAAACGTTTCCACGCAATTAATTAGAGAATATTACGATAAGTAACAAAATATTATTAGGTTTAATTTAGTCCCACCTGTTCTGTCGAAATTTGTAATAACCGTCGCAATTTGTAATAAAAGTCACAATTTGTAATAACCATCGCAATTTGTAAAGAACTTCTCGCAATTTGTAATAACCATCGCAATTTGTAATAAACTTGTCGCAATTTATAATAAACCTCGTCGCAATTTGTAACAAAGGGTAATGTTCATGCATTAACAAACTTGTAAAGGATATCACAATAATGAATGTGGTGGTGTCATTTTTGGCGTCATAGTGGCGTTATACTCTATTTTAAGAAATGCAGTTTCTCATCGAATTAGACATTAAAACAAAATAACTGCACATGCAGAGTAGAAATTATACTGACGACTTCCATGACGTCAAACGCTTTCTTTGAAAGCTACATTTCCGATACGAATTAAACGTTGAAACCTGGCATATGGGTAAACACAAGTGCTAGATAATGCAATTCACTGATACAAAAGTAATGCATTCACTTTTTGAAGGAACAATAATTGTAGCACACATTTGCCTTGTCTGCGGACAATTAAGATAAATGTCTTTAAACGTCATTATAATGTCATCATAACGTCATTATTTCTACCACTGCGTTTGTACATTTGGGTGTTCTCAACGATTTTAATTCAATGTTTACTTGAACAGGAACTTCAGTTGAATCCAGTAAAATTGGCTCCATTTATCGAAAGTTCCTCTCATTCCGAGTTCCAACTATCAGGATTCAACTGTATCGTTTTTAAAATCAACAGATTACATCATTATTACGTCATAACAGCTGCTACAACGAATGTCTAATAGGGTATTTTGAACATATTTTGGTCGTGTGCCATGTTTTAATCTTTTATTCTTACAGAAGCTATCGTTTCTTAACCTTCAGCTTTTCATCTAATAGTAAGACAACTGTATGTTCCAGTGGAAAGTATGCATTCATAAAATAATTATGATTTTTTTTCTGGGACGTCTTGCATGGATTGACGAATGTTTCAAATTAAAGCTCTATACCTATTAGCTTCCTAATTTTATTTTGTTAGATCTGTTGAAACCTTTAAATTTAACAGTCACGGTGTCATCGTACTGCCTTTAACCCTATTGTGCGTGGGGGCAAAGGTTATACGTAGGCATGGGGGGTAAATTTACTCACCCCCCTCCTACCTACCTAAAATTTGCTACGAACACGCTATTCAGTTAAAACTTGGCACATATGGTCCTTGTAATAAGAAGAACAAAATGTCGCAAAACATTTTCAAAATGGCCGTCATTTGATGACGACACCAAAATTTTATAACTTTTTGATAAACTATGACCAATTTTCAAATTTCAATCACGAGATGTTTATATCAGATTTTATTGTTCTGTTTTCTTTATATGGAAGCCCAGTAGATTAACAATAGAATTTTTATTTTACGTAACTATGATATTTCGAGTCAGAATGGCGCGCCAAAGTTGACAAAAATTCCAAAATGACGACATAAAAGATGTTTAAATTGAAAGATGTTATTAATTTGAAGATGCTGTATAAGTTTGAAGTCAATTACTTTACCACATAAAAAGGTGTGGAAATTTTTTTTGTGGTAATTTTAGCAGGATTTCTTAAAAATTTGATAGGTGGTCTCGAGCAATAGCTTATACTTTCAGAACGGTAGAAGATATTGAACTAAAACTTTAGGAAAATGTGCCCAATAGAGTTGTAGTGAAAGTCCTAAAGTTTCAGTTCAATTGCTCACCTAAAACAAGTTATCTGACACTAACAAAAAATCTGACCCCATGCGCAATAGGGTTAACACTGTCATAAAGTCATTACAATGATAATAAACCGTCATGACATCATCGTAATGATCTTGTTAAGAATACGTCATGAAAATGATGTCATCACGAAACCTACATTTGACCTAGAGTCAGTTGTTATATGTGATTTGTTTAGTCCAAAAAAGTTTATTACAAATTTCGACAGGGGTTATTACAAATTGCGACAGGTAATGTTATTACAAATTGTGACAAGTTAATTACAAATTGCGATGGTTATTACAAATTGCGACGATTATTACAAATTGCGACAGAACACCACCCATGCTATAAAACCTCACATGTCTCCTTTACCTACGAAGTTTGGTTTGTCCGCTTTTTTTAGTTAAGAGAAAAACTTCGGTGGTAACGTTGGCTATATTTAAGAAGGTTTTTGCTATATACGTGTTCTCAAATAACTAATAACTAAATAAGTTTCCTAAGCTGCTTCTATTCTTCTTCAATTTTTCCCCAAGTGATATGATGGTGTCTAATATTCTCATCAAAGTTTGAGGTACTGTCAATAAAGAAAATAAGTCAACAAATTTAACATAGGTCTAACGCAACGATAGCGTTGCTTTTAAATTCTTTTCCAGGCTCTAAAGCAAAATGCGATATAAAATTCGGAACGCAAAAAAACCCGGTTATCTACGAACGACGTAGACTCAAACAAACACATACATGCAGATCAGAGATACTGGTATTGCGTTACGTGAGGTTGGGTTTAGCACAGACAGAAGATCAAACCAACCGTCTTCCTTGGTATTGGGTTTAACATCTCAGAACGTCGTTAAGTATCTCGCATATTCTCCTTGCTAAAATGAATCCACCTGCAAGGATTTCACTATCATGATGTTTGATTGAACAAGAATCTGTCAACAAGAGAATACAAAGAGAAATGTGTGTTGTGTGTATGTCTATTGTCACATTTCGATTAACTTCTGAGATGTTGTCATCAGCTGCTACTGATGACCAATAGTTTGGCCTCCTGCGTAGGTGAATCCTCTCAGTCTGTGATACATGGGTCAGAAATAAATTCAAAACAGAATGCATCAAAAACTGCTTATATACGACTTTAAATGTTGAATATTTTCATATCTTTCAGTTCTTATTGATCGTCTTAGTACCTTGTTAGTTACATGTAAGAACAATTACTGAAAGTATTGCTTGGTAGCGACCCACTAGTTTGTATGAAGTATGGTAAAAGCGTCTCACACAAGTGCCTGGTAATTGACAAGTCACAGTTAATAGATCTGTTTTTACATGCAAAGATTCATTCTGCTTTTGATTTTGTCGTTAACTTAAATAACTGTTTTATGAGCTTGTCTGTGGATTTTATCCAATTAAAAGTTTTATATGCTGGTACTGTGTTTGAGTGGTCTTGAATACGCAGAGGCGGACTCAGAACATTCTTTTATCTAGTCAAAGCAATAGAATGGAGATTGAAAGCATGCTCAATAATTTTTAATTACTTTTGTATCATAATGGGTCTTTAAAGACCCATTATCATACAAAAACTATTAAGAATTAAAACGTTAAGTTCTTCATCGTGCTGTTCTGACTAGTGCTGGATCCGCCACTGGTGTACTTGAATACGAGTCTTTATTAATAGAGCTGCATGAATTCTCTAAAATACGCTACGGAATCCAAGATATAAATTCTCTTTGCAATTCTTACACTATATGTATCAAGCAACCGGAAGATAACTAGAGTTTTACTCCAGGCAGCAGTTGATTGAAACAGGATTAAATATGGATTAGCTTATTCTGGTATTAAATCTTACTTTAACCAATCACAACGTATTAAAAAACAATTCTAATTGGTTTAAGTTGGATTTAAGAATAGATAAAAGCATATCAGAGTTTAATTCGCTTTCGAACAATGAAAAACTGCATCCAGATTTTTGCAGTCTGTATGATAGAATCCTTAAAGAAAAACATCATTCTTATGCAGTTCCGATTTCAAAGATTCAATATCCACTATCGATTATTGAATCACTGTTGGTCAGTTTCAGAAGGAAACAATAGTTTGTTATTACTATTGTCTCGCTCCTTAATGGCCAACAACGAAATCGTAAACACCATAACGGTGCAAAAATAGTATTCTCTCACTCACAGTTTAGTCACGACTGCGTTCCAAAATCTCCTCTTCGGACCAGCTCTTTGAAACCCTCTATGGTATTTTTTGTTTAAACGCTTTTTAGGGTTCGTGTACGGACTTTAGATTTTAGGGGTCTTTTGACAAGACAGCTGTCATCAAATTATTCAATTTTTGATAAATTTTGACATTATTTTGTCGAAGAATATACCTTGCTTTTAGGTATATTCTGTCTCCCTGGAATCAATCAAACAAATTAACATGTCATTATAATATGGGACGCATATAATTACGGATGACATCATTGTGACGTCATAACAATGACGTCTTTATTATTGGTAATATTGCTATAATTACTGCGTTCGCACCTTGCTATGTTATATTTGTTATTCCCACAGGAAATTCTTCAAGAAGTAACAGTAAACAGGAACATGTATATGACCCGTAGGAACATGTAACAAGTTACTTGATTAATTTCCGGACCTTAAGCAAAACGCAACGGGATATCTACGACGGAGTTCGTGTACTGTTTTACTCAATTACGCATGTGCCGAAGAGGAGATTCCCTTTAGTAAAAGCGGTCTTGTGATGTTGAAGAACTTATAAAAGTTTTTTTTCACGTTCACAACAAGACGTGGTGGAAAAGATGGATAAAACAACAAAAAGATGGTAAGTTTCGTTTTAAAACTTAATAGTTTTTATCTTAAATATTATGCAGACGGTTAAAAATAACGTTGTTTTATTTCAAAAAGATGCTTGATATTCCTTCACTAGAAACTTGAAATTTCTTTGTTTATTCACTTTTTAGCAGTCCAATGTTCTAGAACGAACGGAAAGACGTATTGCTTCTTCGTGAGGTAATTTTAAGTGAACCATACAAGCACAAGAAACAAACAAGGGAAAGAGAATGTATGTGGCAGTAAGTAGCCGACAATTTGAATCAGATTGAAAATCAGATCTTTACTGTTACATCCAGAGCAGTACGTGAACGTTTCAATTTTCTCCATGAAACATTTACCAAAAAGGAGAAGGTACTAGCCAAAGCTTCGGGGGTTGATGTTGAAATTTCTGAGCTCGGCACACACCTTGAGGAGGCCATTGAGAGAATGAAAGAATACGAGAGGCAGTTTGCACAACAAGCATCCCAGTCGAAGGAAAAAACTGAAAAAAGAGAACCTTGAAGCACAGGATATCCGTCAGAAAGCCATTGAGGTTGTGTGAAACTAAAAAACGAAAGAAGGATGAAGGTGATAGCAGTGAATCAAGCAAAAGACGTCGTTCAAATGATAGTGAAACTATGCAATTTTTGAGAGAAAAAATGTCTCAAGAAATAGAAATGAGAAATAAAGAATTTGAATTAAAATCGTGTGAACAGAAACCGCAGCAAGAAATGACAGCTCATATGCAAGGTATGCAAGTAACATTCATGCAGCAGCAACAACAGCAGACAAACCTATTAATAGGTCTTTTACAAAACTTACTTAACTAAAAGCTGACTTTATATTATACTGAACTTTATATTATGCTAACATGTAATATTGTAGCCTGTGGTGCATTTTCAGGGTATCATCTGATACCTATAGTAAAACATTGCTGGCAAAAATAGGAGTGTTAAGAGTAAATTCCAGTACTTTTAATAGAATCTAGAACTCCATAAGAAATTTTACGATCAAATAGCGTTTTTAACCCTTGAATGCATAGTGTTAAGAAAATGGCCATACATGCTTTAACAATCTAGTTGAATGGTCACACATGTTTCAACAACTATGTAAAAAGATTCTGCAGGATTGCTTAAGCATGTGCTGCAGGCATTTTTACGGCATAGGGGTGATAAAAGAAATCATAGAGACCTATTTTATAATTCTAATTTAACCCTTTAATGCATAGGTCTATAAAATGGTCACACAAGCTTTAACAATCCTACCGAACATGCTGCAGTATTGTTAAAGCGTGTGTGACCGTTTTCTAACACTGTGCATTATATGGTTTATGATTAAACCAATGAAACTAATGCTTTGACTTAATTTTGACTTAATAATTTAGCACGCTGAAAAACAGCCCTAACACAGGACAAAAATCGACTTCCTCAAGACGTCCCTACGATGTTGCAACGTTGTAGAGACGTCTTGAAGACCTCATTTTTGAAATTTTGTTTGATAGGAGTTAATGTGTCAACCATACTTGTCTTGAAGTTGCACCATCTTTTTTGTTTAAAGTTTTAAAGTTCTATAAAATTGATGTTTTAATACCTGAAGTACCTAATATCATTGCAGGTAGTTTTGAACAGTGGGTGGGTCTATTTCAAAATATAACGAAGTTATGTTTTTGTAGAGACGCGTACGAAGGTTATGCAACAATTCACATGTGACATACATCTTTCCAACAGCACTGAAACCGATCATGAGGTTTTTCTTGAAGTCTAGAAATTTGAAGTAGTTTATCACATCTCCAAATACCCATTCTACAGATACTCGGACAGAACTCATCGACTTGTTAAACTCTTGTTGGTTTGGTGTACCCCTTGCACCTTTAAATGGAGAAAGTAAGTTAGCTCTAAGTGGATATACTGGGTCAGCAAAAATGCACAGAGTTTGTCCATTAGAGTCATGCGAGTTAATCTGTAAGTTCTGAAGTAATCCTGATGTGACATGCAAAGCACAGCCATGTCTTCGCCCCTCCATAGGTCCATAAAGATTAGCGATTAGTGCATTAGGTGTAACCACGCTTTGAACTTTAATGGAGTGTACACGCTTATGACCATTTTACACCATCCTTTGGCTTTCTCCAGGACGACAAATTGATCTAACAGTTCTATCCATGAAGCCCCAACAAGAGCCCAAAGCAGCTCCTTTTTGATGAACTGCCTGGGCATAACGTTCTAAATTATTTGGCGATAGGAAGTCTTGGTTGAAAACTGTAAGCTTCTGACTAAAATTAGAGTGAATGAAGTCCATTACTTTGTTCGAAATCATGCTTAGTTCTGGTACTGCGCGTCCAAACATTGGTATCATATCAAAATAACGGCAAGGGTAAGCAAACCGCTTAAGGAAAATGCAAAGTCCTTCTATTTTATCTACTTTTGTACGATTATAGCAATAAAAATGTTCTGGGAGGTTAAGATTATCTGCCAGATCGTATATATCATTCCGGTAGAAGCGAAAATCTGCCTTGCACTCAGCGTCTGTGAGGGATTCTAACTCGAACTTTTCATAATTCCAATAAGGAAAATCTGGATTATGTGACGTGTTGCAATCATACAGAAGAGCGAATTCAACATCATCCAGTACATTTGAGACATAACCATGCAGAAGAGCATCTCTTGTTTCACGAAAGCCGGATGCCATTTTATATTTGTTTACAAATCAAACTGAGCACCGTCTCCAAAACTTGCTTAAGTATAAAAATTTAAGCGCCAAACCTCGTTGTCGTTCCAGACCTCCAAGTGACCCGAACTCCGTCGTACATCTCCCGTCGAGTTTTGCTTAAGCTCCCTAATCTTAAAGAATGAACGGCATACAGCAATTGAAATACAGTGGACTCTCTCTATCTCGACTACTCTCTATCTCGAACTTCTCTCTATCTCGAACAAAAAGTTCGGTCTCTTGGACATTTGTGTACTCTCTCGACTACTCTCTATCCCGAACTTCTCTATATCTCGAACAAATTCGTTGGTCCCTTGTGAGTTCGAGATAGAGAGAGTCCACTGTATTCACGAATTTCAGGGGGAATAGCGCAGTAAATTGAGAGGGCGGTTTCAAACAATAACCAATAATTTAAGAACCACTTCTGATATAAGGCTGATAATTGCACAAATGACGTAATATAAGTAAATATTAAACGTCACAAAGTATCTAATCGAAAACTTAAATACAACAGAGGTTATAGGGTGTCAAAGATGGCTGGGGTACTTTCAGCCCATCCCCCCCCCCCACCCTCCGGTATTTATAGGGCTACCACTTATTATCAGAATTAGGCATTGAAAATTTGCACATTGAAAAATCCTATTTCAGACATACAATGACACCTGTTAGAGAAAAGAAATGGTGTTCACGATGACGTCATAATCCGTTATCAGAAACTAAGGTTCCAGTTCGATTTAGGCCTATTTAAAGTTTCTTGAAAGTTTTTTAAGTTTTGGGAAATCTGAGGCTAGAGTTTCTTATAGACTTTATAACTTCTTATAGCAAAACTTGTATCTAAATAGATCAAAGAAATTTTGACCTAATAGACTTTCGGAAAGCGTATAGAGTTCAAGATGCCAGTCTTTTTGTTTCTTTTCTTTCTTCTGTCTCTAGGGAGTGTTCTACGATCGTACAGTAAAAGAATTCGAAGTACGATATCGCATTAAGAAATAAAATTATCACTTCAGATTTTCGGCCGGAGTTCGTTAAAATACAGTTTGATACAATTCGTTTTCAATATCTCAATAGCTACAATTTTTTCATACTTAAAGTAGATTCTTAATTACACTGCATGAAAAGTTATGGTATCTTTTAACGCTTTTATCAAACAACCTACCGAAATCTGATTTCTTTACCCATTGCTTGTTAAAACCCTTAACTTGAAACATCATTTGGATGACTTATTTGTCACTTTTAGATGACTTATTTCTCATTGTTTCGAACATTGTTTGATTAAATATTTCTTTATTATTTAAATGGTTTTGAAATAATATTTCATAACATTTATTGCCAGAAATACATAGTATAAATAATGCATTTGATGTTAACCCTATTTGGACCCGCGGGGGGGGGGGGGGGGGATACAAATTAAAACAAACTTGAAATTTTA
>JAUCNQ010120995.1:0-10641 GCA_032352715.1 Bougainvillia muscus
CTGAGCATGCGCAAGACACAACTTGCGAACCCGATTGTAGTCCGGAATACGAAAAGAAACTTTGTTTCCAGCCATCTTCGATAGTGAAAACACCGCGTCTGAGCTGAAACTGGATTTATTCCTTACTGATGATGTTGTGATGGATGAAAAAAACAGAATGTTATGTCTTTCTGGTACACCAAGTGCATGCATATACCAATAAGCATCATGACAATAGCCATGTATTCTTGCAGTTGGAACTGTATACAGTGCTAGTATTGCAGTATTTAAGAGAAAAACCATGATTGTATAGTTCCCCGTATTTAGGGTAGTAATGAAATGAACTCTTTTCTTGACAACAAAAAAAGAAACCAGATATAGTAAAAAAACAATTATACTTTGTTACAGATTTATCTAAAATATCCGTTTTATGTTACTGTATAATAAAATAAGCTATTTTGGAATATAAACTTTAACTATAGTTTTGCAGGTTGTGGTTTCGTTGACAAGTAAGTATAAATATAGGGGGCTGGGGATAGTTGTGTGTTTAAAATTTCCGGAGATTTTAAAACTCTTTTGGAAAGGTCCTCCGATTTTCTTGGGTTTATCATTTTCAGGTAAAAAACGGATTTTCCAGTAATATTGACGGTCTGTAACAAGCAAGCAAATGGTTATAATTCTGTCGCTTCGCACGACAAAGCGATATTTTAGACCTTTCTGAAAACATAACCTTAAACACTTACTTATTTTTGATTTTATTCGATTTTAATACATCCATACACATTTCCTAAAACTTCAACATATATAAAGACGTCACTGCGGAAATGACAACGCTATCTGGATTATTTCAAAAGTGAGTATAAATAGTAAGCATAACTGTGCCAAGTTTTAACTTAGGGGGATACGCCGTTCTCCAATTATAGAAAGGGGGCAGCGACGCACAATGTTTCCTAGTTTCAGACAGACCCTCAAACTCTCAAACTCCTAACCTCCAATAAGGTTAATACCGCCAAATTAACCGAGAAAGAGAAAAAAACTTTAAAATTTCGATGATTTAGACATTGGAGACAATGAAATACAAGTTTCACAACATGCGGTATATCCACAACCACATCCAAGATTGGTTTTGTTAGTCATCAAAAATGTCCTGACGCTATGATAAAAATTCTTATTGCTTTGGAAACTACAGCATAGCTGCATCAACCATGCAAAATTTCGAGGTCTAAAAATAAGCTAATCTTGAGTTAGATAGGGGATTAATGGGATAAACAGTCATATACGGTAAATTAGAATTTACAAGTTTGGCTTATTTTTCGACCAGAAATACTTCTTATTTACAAATTATTTTATGAACGATTTTATCTAACAAGTTCTACTTCAGAATTCTGCAGGTGTTATGATAAGATGCTTAACGTAAAACGTCACTTTTATGCAATGACTGGTAAAATTAAGGAAAATTTCTGTCCCGTCACATGGTTTTATTTAGGCTACAGTGTTAGTGCTAAAAATTTTACACCTTCAACCGTCTCATGTTTAACCCTATTGTGCACGGAGGAGGGGAGGGGGTGTAAACTCCTGTCAGATTTTTTTACATAACTATGTTTTTACAACGGCAATTAAAATGAAACTAGGAATTTTTCTGAAATTCTATTAAGCACGTTTCCTGACTTCAAACTTATATCAATTTTCATATTGATAACATCTTTCAATTTCAACACTTTTTATGCCGTCATTTGACGATGACGTAATTTTATGACGTTTTAACGTATTTTTGTATTTTTTGGAATTTTTGCCAACTTTGGCGCGTCATTTTGCCTTTAAACATTATAGTTACGTAAAATAAAAGTTTACCTTGATAATCTACTGGGTATTGGCTTTTACATAAAGGAAACAGAATATGAAAACCTGTTATACATATCTTGTCATTGAAATTTGAAAATTGGTCATATTTTACCAAAAAGTTGAAAATTTTTTAACTTTTTGATGTCATCATCATTAAAAGGCGGCCATTTTTGAATTTTTTTGTGTGTTATTTCGTACCTCCTATTGCAAGAAACATATGTACAAATTTCAACTCATTAGCTTGTTCCTAGCAGATTTTAGGTAGGGGGGGGGGTAAATTTACCCCCCTCCCCCATGCTTTTACGCTATCCAAGACACCCCATGCACTTTGGGGTTAATTTGTAAACAACAAATTGTCGTAGATTTCTTATAAAATTGTTGAAGGAAATTTAATAAAATAAAACTATTTAAAATTTTTTTGAATGGTCTCGAACAGCGATATAAGTCATACTTTTCCAGTTATATTTAATTTTAGTTAAATCATTTCATTATTAAAGTTCACATCTGTCATACATAGTTTCATTTTTTTTTTTAGCATAATGGCTTCCAATCCCTTATGCTTTTATTTTCTATGCAAGTTTTAGAATTATTTAATCCGGCATTGTGATAAGCTTTTGATGTGAGCGATCTAATACACTTTGATACACCCTTGAAACTAAAAAACTAGTTTTCTTTCTCGTCAGTTGGCAATCAAATATCAAACTTGCCACACCTTATGGCCACGGAGGATACCGGTTTGCTGGATAAGATCCAATAGCTTGTGGATAATGCTTTGAGCCAAAACACAAGATCAAACTCTGGCGATAGCATCCAAGGTAGCCAAAAACATAGTGACCAGATATATTGAGCATCAATTTAACATTTGTCAGCTGATGAACAACATATTCGATAATGCAACTTCCAGTTCGGCAGATAATGATGTGAATGCTGCTAATGAACATCTTTCTGAAGGTAAGAAGTTAGTTCAAAAACGCATCAAACTCATATAGCTTGCGGACAGAGAAGATTAGGCAGTAGTTAATGATTATATTAGCGATGAGTTGGCCTCTGATTCTGATGATGACCAACACATAAACAGAGTCAAAAGATTGGCTGCTGCAAAACGTGAAAAAATTAAAAAAGAACGTCATGGAAAGCAAAAAACATTTCAGAATCGAATTAATTATTTTTCACAATCTAATGAACCTGCAAGTACCCATAGGCAATTGAACTTTCAACCTAGACACAATTTTAATCGCTCAGACTTAGACACCATAGTTTGTTGGGGTTGTGAAAAATATTGTC
Source organism: Bougainvillia muscus (assembly GCA_032352715.1). Taxonomy (NCBI): domain Eukaryota; kingdom Metazoa; phylum Cnidaria; class Hydrozoa; order Anthoathecata; family Bougainvilliidae; genus Bougainvillia; species Bougainvillia muscus. Next base: position 3,106 of record JAUCNQ010120995.1, read on the forward strand.
ATTTGCAGTCTCAGTGCACATTATTAAGAAACAATACTCTCTTGGCTATTCCGAGATTAAACTCTAATGTAAACCAAACTGAGCGTAGATAAACTATTTTATTGTTTTAAAAATAGATAAAATTTGTGTTTTAGCTGACAGAAATTGGGAGCTCGAGGAAGGAAGTGAATGCGAACCTTCAATTGTAGGAAAATTAGAGAGATGGTGCTTCTGTTTGGGAAAATGACCTTGAAACATCGCCTTTCGTTTTGGGTATGATAAAAACGGGTTTCGCTTACCATTTGCTTTCGATAAAATGCCTCTATCATATTTTGCAAAAAATCAATGTGTCAAGTCTAAAACATTAAAAGTTTGTGGACAATATAAATGAACTTCTTCAGCAGGATTGTATTCAAGAAATTTCAGATGCTCCTTATTGTTGTAACCCACTCACCGTAGCTGAGGGTCAAGGTCAAAAACGTCGTTCAGTTTTGGATTTGCATCATGTCAATCAACATTTAGAATTTCTAAAATTTAAATATGAAAATCTTCAAATAGCCTCTCAACATTTAGAAAGGGATTATTATTTCTCAACTTTTGTTTGTGAAAAGCGGCTATCATCGCATAGAAATTTGTTCGGAGGACAGAAAATACTTAGGACTTCCATGGACATTCGAGGATGGGTGCACGAGATTTTTTCAGTTTTTGCTGCTTACATTTAAATTAGAAGGTGCATGTTATGCATTTACAAAACTTGCAAAGCCGCTTGTCAAAAAGTGGAGAAAACAAGGGAATCGATGTACCATGTACCTAGATGATGGTATTTTCGGTCCCCTGTATTATAAAATAACAAAATTTCATTCTAGAGTAATTCAGAACGATTTAAAAAACGCTGGTTTATGTATTAACCGTAAAAAGTCTAAACTAGAACCTTCGAAAATTGGAAACTGGTTGGGACTTAACATTGACACTACAGAATTGAATTGTTTTGTCCCCGAAGAAAAAATTAATTCTTTATTTCATTTGATAAATTTTGCTCTAAATTCGGAATTGGTGGATGCAAAAACAATATCCAGAATAGCTGGGAGGCTTATCTCAATGACTTTAGGAGTAGGTCCTATCATACGTCTTTTTACAGGGTAAATGTATCGTTTCATTGGTACAAGAGAGACATGCTACCAACAACGATGTTTAGACGATTTACTACGATCTGAAACCTCGGTATTAATAACGGTTTTCAAATTAAGCACAATCGAGCTACTTCAAAAATAATTTATTTTGATGCAATTGGTTTTGGATTTGGTGGTTTTATTGTCCGTAAACTTGGTAAAATTATTAGCAGGGGAAATTTCACTCAACAAGAACAAGGTACAAGTTGCCACGGATATATTTTAAACTTTCATGCATTCCAAGAGAGGAGAATAAAACGGCTGATTATATTTCTGAATAGGTTGATACTGATAACTGGGATAGATGATGAGGTTTTTCATTATATAGAAAATAGATTTGGTAAAGTAACCGTAGACCGTTTTGCGGACAAACTTCACAAACGAGTTCCAGTATTCAATTCCATATGTCACTGCCCATTTTCGTCAGGGGTGAATGCTCTTACATTCGGTTGGTCAGGTCATTTTAACTGGTTGTGTCCCCCTGTTAGTATAACAGGAGAAGGACTTACTGCTTAGAACCTATGGAAAAAATTCATCTTTAAAGCCTATGTCAATTTATCTTATTGGTGACTGTATAAGAAATCAGACCAAAAATATGCTAAATGATCTTTGAGTCACCATGTCTGATGATTGTACTTTTACACAGCATAACTGACAATTGTATTTTAAGCAAATAGTACATCTAGTTGCATACTACGTACACTTTAGTCCAGGGATGAGCATTTGATGAAAGCCTTATGGAAATGTTTGGTTATTGCACAGCTAGACTATTGCTCCCAGTTATGGAATCCATTGTAGCGTGGGCTCGTCCATGTATAGAAATGGTACAAAAGGAATACGGAAGGCAGGTTAACCCTTCAAGTTGTAAGCCTTCTCGTTTTATTTTAGAAACTAAACATCAGGACTATTGTGTATATCAACATCTAATGATAGCATTTGAATTTGTATTAATTCTTTTTTTAGGTTATATGTTTTACTTTCAAAGAAGTGACCAAAGCTGCTCTTAACTTCAATATACAACGAATCACTGCTTGTGGGATGAAAATTTGCCTTTCTGACATTACGATTTATATAATATAATATTACGAATACTAATTTTTGCAGACTAGTGAACTGGAAGGTCCTGTGGCAATAAGTTCATAAAGTTTCTAATACGCGTGAATTACACTGCATACACTGGCTGCCACCGATTTCCACCAACCAGCTATTAACTGTTCTTAGAAATAAGCAGCCAAATTACCGGAGTTCTCAAGTCCCGTATAAAAGCATGGTAAAACTCATCTCAGCTAGACCTGCACGGCCACTTAAACGCATCAGCAATCGCAAGAAATACCCTATTTTGATGGAGAGACGGCACATATTAGATGAAAAGGATACTGATATTAATTGACATTATGAAATTCAACATATTTCCAGAACTACAGAGTTATCAATACGGACAACAATAGCTTAACAAATGTTGAATTACTTCGGAGTTGAAGTAGTTGAGTTGAATTGTCAAACACTGCACGAAATCCAACTGTATCCGGACTTTTTTTCAGTCCGTATTCGTCGGTATTAAGACAGAATGCGAGCATTCTGTCTTAATACCGACGAATACGGACTGAATACGGGAGTAGACGGACTGTATAAAGGTCCGGATCATGCTGGATTTTGTGCAGTGTCAGTTTCATGAATCTTTATTGGGATTGGGATTAAATAATGGAAAATATTTAAAATTCGTTTCAAACTGTTTAAATATAATGAAATTATTAAGTTAGCATTTAGTTGTACAGGTAAAGAATTGTGAGAATAACAAGCAGGTGTAAAGATATATGTTGTAACATGTATACAGGTGTACACATTTTAAAAATATTATGAAATTGATTTGGTATACTTACAAGAATTAGCAAATATTTTTCTAACAGTTTTTTCATATAGTTATATGTGTATAAAAGGTGTTCCCGTTTAGTATTTTCGTTGTTCTGAAAGCCTGGGAATCTCTGTGTATCGATCAATATTCTTGCATCCACTTACACACTCAGGACCATATAATAATTAACTGAACGATATTTTCAAAAGGAAATTCAATTTATTTGTTTCAAGGAATTAAAATTAACATAATTTTAAATGGCGGTTATATTATGTGAATGTCCGAATTTTTATTATTTACTAGTTATATTGGGTTGTATATTTTCCAATTCTATTTAGTTCAAGTAGAGATATGTTTCAAGGAAATAAAATCAGGAGATAACACCATATTAATTTTCGAATCATTGAATTATCAATAACTATAAATTTGCTGGTTTTATTCGACTATGAATTTCATTCTCAGATGGTGGATACATATATTTAAAGTGGAACTTTGTTGTCTTCAGAAAGTCTTTGTCAATGAATACTTCTTCAACTCGATGTAAATCAAAGACTCGTGTGAGCATGTTGATTATATTAGCAATATCTTCCTTTCCAACTGCTCCAATTCATGGTTACATGAAATAAATATTCTTATTCTAACTTCTATCACATCAGAAATGAGTAAATCCACTCTAACCTCTAGCAATGTCATTTTTACGTCGATTTTAGAGGAAAATTTAAATAAATTTTTTCGTGACAAAGAGAATAAGTTAGGATACGCCGTAGTAGATGTTTGTAATGATCATAATTTTGTTACAGAGATTCTTATTGACACATTATTAAGTAATCTACCTTTTCAACTAGTGATTACTGTGATGTCCATAGAATTGAACAAACTGGCAGCAAGTTTACTTCTTCCTACAGATATGATACTGCTGTCCCTTACTTCGGAAACGATTTATCTACAAATATTAGTTGAACATCCAAACTTCGTATTTCAGTACGATCTTCTTGAATCGTTTATGAAAAAGTATGATCATCGAGAAGAAGGCATGAGCATCATTAAACTGTATTTATGTAATGGAACCAGTAGCGGTGTTACTCCTGATGAAACGGCCTTTCGGAGCTATGAAGTTTCATTGCAGCCGTACAAAAAGAACAAGAAAATGTGTTTCAAAGAGAAGTTTATTAATTTCAGAAATATTACAGCAGTACAAAACGATTTTATACTCGCTAAGGAAACTAATTATACGACATTAGCGTTTACTGGCAATTATTTCGATGTTAAAACATTAGGAACATTTGCTGACAAAATTGGTATTACATATAAAGAATGGATTGATTGGAATGAGTATGCTTTCTTTATTTGCAAACAGGAATCCAAATTCGCAACTAAATTTTATGGGCAAGTAGATTGTTCTAAATTAAGCAGCAATGTATCTGCATCAACAGTTGCTGAATTTAGTCGTTTACTACTCGGATGGTATTCATTAAAAGACACTGAAATAAATATAACACAATTGGCCAATATACATCTTCACTTGAAATACAAATCACAAACTCCAAAATCTTTGTACAATTGTGATGTCCCTGTCTGTGATCCAGGAACTGAACTTTGGTATGGTAACTACACTGAAAGGTACTGGGACGCAAGTTTTGGTTGGTATTGCAAACTATGCTCACAAAATAAAGTCAAACAAACTCGTGGTAATGGTTCTTGCGTAGACTGGGAGCCGTATTATCAAGCTGATGTTACGAAAACGTACTGCTATGATCCATACAAAGATATATACTTGGAATACAATGTTGTTCCTGGTATTATCATACTCGTTCTTTCAGTGGCTTTATTTTTCATTATTTTTATATCACTGCTGATATTTATAAGGAACCATAACACCGCAATTGTCCGTGCTTCCGACAGGCCTTCGACTTTTACTCAAATGATTATAACAATGGTAATTACAATTGCTGTACCTATTTTATTTATTGGTAAACCAAATGATAACGTCTGCATATTGAGACCAACGATTCTGGGGTTGCTTTTTGTTGTATCAATATCAATAACGAACAGCAAAATAGTGAAATTACTAAGAGTTTTTAATATCAAATATCAAACTGGACGTGCAAAATCTCTTATGACAAAATCCTTGCAATCAGGAATATCAGTAGCATGTTTATTTTGTTCAGTTATACTGTTATATCTTACATTTCGAAGCTCCTCCATTTTCATTATAACAGAAATATCACATTCAAAATTAACGCGGATAATATACTGCAACAGTGATTTACACATGAAAGTGCAACTAAGTTACATATTTGTTTTACTTTTGATAAATACCATCCAAGGAATCCGAACAAGACATTTACCGTCTACCTTTAAAGAGAACAACAGTATGACACTGTTATGTTTTACAAGTTCAATCTTACTGTTGAGTGCATCAGGGGTTTATTTTACACAATCTATTCAAATTAATAAAGATATAGTCATCTGTGGTACTATATTAACATTGGTACTTCTCAGTTATGTGTTCTTGTATGCTTACAAATTGTACATAATAATATTTAAACCATTTTTAAACACTTCAGTTGCAGTTTCAAAGGCTATTACTTTGAAAAACATAAGAGGAGTTTGAAATCTCTGGGCCTAGCAAAACAAAAGACATTTCAAATTTGTGTTTTTTAGAACTAATTAACTGAAATTTTTTATCTCTTTTATAGCTTGAACATGTTTGAAGTGACAATATTACTTTGATTTGATATGTAGAAAATATCTCTCTCTTTACCGGAATTTTATTTCACCTCTAATTTTAAAACACTTGCACTTGCTTAAAGTTTCATCATTATTGATGAAACGATCATAACCGATGAGTCAACAACTGGGTAAAAAAAAGATCGGTTATGGAACCGTAAATAATGCAAGATGCAAGATACATTTACTTCTATAGCTGTAACTCAATGAAACATTTAGCACAATGAGTTGTTATTTGTTCGGCGTGTATTCACATTGAAAAAAACCATTACTTATTTGGATGGTTATTCATGACACGTATGCAGAAACTTAATACACTAATATGTAATGGCTTGAGCTTTCCGTAACTAAAGGACAAATATGTGGAATTTGTGAACATTAAATTTTAACAAGATTTTAGGGTTAAATATTTAAGCTTGCATAAAATAATCATTTACAGGGTCTAATCTAGAATATATTTATTGCCTGGCGGTCAATACAAACTGATTAATACGGGAATTCTAGACATCCCATTGGCTAACAACGCCTTGCCTACGGTACAATATTTTACGGCATTGCCCGTCGTCAAGATACGATGGCGCACGAAAATGTGTTTTTGGATAAGGTACAATTCTCACTTGCCAAGCTTTTGCATGGCCAAACAGCGAATAAACCATTGCAAATAAAATAATAGAAATGTAAACAAGGCCTTAAAGGACGATTGCATTGCAATGTTTAAGACGAGGGTCAAAATATTAACGTTTCTTATCTCAAAATTCTTTTTTGGTTACTAATTCCCCACTTATGAAAACAAAACCAGAAACATCTTTTTCTTTTACAATAATCAGCGATTTTCTTTGTTAAGAATGTATTTTGTTATCATTAGATGTCCTTAATAAGTATTTTTATACCACCTGTTTTGATTCGAACTGTTTTGACTTGGCATGGAAGCATGGAGCTTTTTCTCAAGTTTTGAAGCCAATTAAAAACCAAAATTTCGACACAAAATGTAAGTTTTTTTAAAGGATCATCTTATATTTTATGGCAAGAACCAGGCAAGCTCGCCAGCTCGCCAGCTCGATCAATATTTTCTGGTAAAGACGCGACAAAACAGTTAATATAATTGTACAAGTATTAATTTTATTTGGGATTCCAGCCATTTCAACTGTTATTTATTTAAATAATCTCTAAACCTCAACAAAGCTTGATATGTACTTACATTTTTGTTTGTTCATTTACTTATTTTTTTATTTCAAGTTCATACCTCTGGCTTACTATTTCAGGTGCCTCAAAGAAGTAGAATTTTCGTCATACCTAACCTCTTTATTTGTATTTGCACTTTTGCTTGTTTGTTTATTGTTTACTAGAAATACAGTATAAAAGTTAATTAATAAATACTTCAGCCTGAATTATTATTTGCACAAATAGTACAATGTCATATGGAGCGTGTTATTATAAATCTGCTCAAATTATTTTAGTTATGCTATTTTTGTTTTACACATACTTAACATTAGTGCTATTACAGGGTACGGGACCCTGTTCGAACGTGGATAAAATATAGATTATTTTGATCTAGTATTAAATATTACTTTAACAACCAAATTAAATCAATTTTGATGGATTACAATCAATACTGGTTTTATAAAACTGGACCCAGTTATAAAACAACACGTCTTTCAAACCTAATATTATTATTTTAATTTATATTAATTGCTCGACGTAGTTAAGGTTGCAATTCAAAAAATTATGTAAAATTTTAAGACGGGGGTTGTATTCAAAGTTGCTTCGTCTTTTTAGACTAACTATTTCATTTTGACACCTTTAATT
>JAUCNQ010121006.1:0-10641 GCA_032352715.1 Bougainvillia muscus
AAAAACTTGGAAATTTCTCCTCAAATCTCCTCAATTCTCCTCAATTTTCAACTTTGAAAAAGAGTGGCAACCCTGTAGAGGATATTCGTCCGCACTTTACGAAATTACAAACCCAACCCTGAATCCCTGAATATTGGAGCCTTCCATTTTCTTTTTTCTTCAAATTTTGTCACTTGTTCAACTTTGCGAACACACACAGTCAAAGAAAAAGAAACCCTCAGAATTCGACAGAATAAATGATTTTTGCTATGGTATGATAAAAAGTTTTGATGAAATAAAAAAAAAATAAAAAATATTTTCCCATAAAAGTCTATTATAATAAAGTGAACATAAAGGAAACAGGCATGGCCAGGAAAGACGTGCGATTACACGCAAAGATCCTATTTAGCAGTACTACCATTGATTAATAAGCATAATTATGCTTACATACGTTAGCTAGGTATAAATTGAATAAATGCATTTCTTTAAAAATAAATAATGCTGGATATTAAAATTCTTATAACCACCTTTCCTCTCTTTGTTTTAGTATCCTAAAAAATGAAAGATATTTTTAGTGTTGATTTCAGAGATGCAATTCGTAAAGTGGTGAGACAGGAACTGAAGGAAAAATTCAGTATCAAAGTCCCAAAAGAGAAAGATAAACCATGCAAATTTCAAGTGAGTATCATGGCTTTTTAGTGGTCCTTAAGGTATAAATTGAACAATTTTGCCGTAGAAAAACAATTACTGTAAGTTTCTTCCCAATTGGTCCTGTACTTACTTGTGGCATACCAATTAGCCATATCAATTTCATACAGAAGGAGTGTCTTTGTGGATACTTAGTATGCGCAATAACAGTTCTTTTGTGTTGAAAATGGTAGATGTTTGATACAAATTTTGTGGACGGTCCCTAATTTCCTACCTTGAAAGTGTTTTTATGGAATTTGTGACAGCGTTTCAAAGTCATGACTTAGAAAAAACAGGATCATTGGTTAACTCTTGACAATGTATGTTCCTTTTTGTTTTTCCTTGTTGATTTTTAGAAGATACAGATCTAAGACAGGGTTGCCACCAATCCTGCAAAGTCCTGGACTTAAAAACAGTCCTGGAAAGTCCTTACTTTTGATGATATTTTATGAAAAGTCCTGGAATTTATGAATTGAGTACTGAACAGTGGGAACAGATTTCTGAAATGTTTCACGCTGTTGTATTCCCTTCAAACTTTTTGTATCATTTGTTATTTTCAGGTAAATACCACTATAAGTTCCACTAATTTGGTATTGTATAGCTAGATGCATGTGGAAGGATTGGGTGGCAGGTGCCACCCCCTTCCAAAATTAACTGAAATGGGGGGAAGTCTTATAGAAAGGGGCGCTAGAGGTACTGAAGTATTTATCCTATTTTCTCAGTGGTAATGATCTCACGGTCACAGGAAAGATACTTTAAGAGAACTGTCAATAACAGTTGTCTTGTTGAAATTTCGGTTCAGGAAGTCTATTTTCTGGATTTTAGATAGGTAAAAAAAAACCTTTCTGGCTTGGCGCCAATCATGGTGGCGCCCTAGGAAGTACTGAATAGCACCTCTTGTAACACCTTTTTAAGTGACCCAGAATCATGGGCAGTAGAACGAAGCTTCGTTCTACTACCCATGATTCTGGGTCACTTAAGGGAGAACTAACGTCAAAACGTTTTTCAGCGTAAAACACTCGTGAAGCCTATTAAATTCGATTGGCGGAGTTTATTTGGCAGACTTATCATTTTTTGGTTTGCGTTAGCAGTGCTGTTGCGGAAAGCAAAGTGTGATTTATAGAATGTATGATTTAGGCCGATTATACCTTTTCTTTAAGTTATTCATTGGTAAAACTGACCACAGTTTTGATCCACGGGGCTTCGTTTGTAGCAGGAAAAACAAAGATATGTTTAGTGGATGTTCTCCTAAAATTTAAAAGATATTTTCAAACATGTCTACATCTATACATTTTTTTGAAAGTTTTTTATATAAATTTTATACTCAAGAAAAACATCTGTCCATCATTAACTATTGTTCAAAGATCAAATGTTCAGAAAATCACTTATTATTGTTTCAAAACATTCCGTGTACTGTAATACAGTAGAAATATTCCTATGGTAATTTTTTTATTATTATTTTCTTTTCCTATTCATAAAGACAAATTACAAAAATTAAAAGTGACAGATACATAGACTCTTGATACCCCACGGTAGAAAAACCCACCTGTGAAGTACTGCACATGTTTAATGTAATGTAATTTAATGTTTAACCAAAAAAAACACAACCAAACAATTAAAATATAATGGTAAAATAAAAAATTAATTAAAAAGGGACTAAGCTGTGACGTGGTTTGCCAAAAAATTACTTACAACAAAGGTATATCAAATCTCTCAGATGATTTAAGAAAAACAATGGCATTTTGCAGCACAGAAGAGTTTTGTTCTGTACTGTAGACATCATTTCCATAAAGAAGTAAATTAACAAGTTTATCGTCTGAAAGATCAGATACAGAACCTACTAAATCTGCAATATTGTCGAGGAGTGATTAGTTGTCTCAGCCTCAAGATCACAGCTACAAAGAGGATTTATGGTATCACAGAAATTGTGTCGAAACTTATGTTCTCTAAGATGACTAAAAGTTGACACGCAACCAAGTTAATAGTTTCAGTCCAGGAGGATCATTAATTTTATATATAGGACGCACTTTTGGTCTGATAAAAGCAAAAAGACCTTTTTTAAACTTCGAAATTGTAAGGGAATTCTTCAGTTCTGGTCCTAATTTATTCCACTCATCTACACAGTAAGGAAAAAGGGAATTCTTAAAATTTCTATACAAATTGCCTCTAGCCAGATCATAAGAAAATTGCTTCATAGGAAGCAAAGAACACAAATAATCGGGTGAGTTACCAGACACAATATTAAAAAAGTAAACTAATCTGCGATACCAAGGCCATTCGCTAAGACTTTCTAGACAAAGTTCCTGATAAAGGCTCTCACAGGAAGAACCTTTAATAGCGCCAGTAATGGCAAGAGCAGCATTATACTGGACACGTTCGATCTTATTGCAAAAACTGTTGTTGTGGGGCTGATCATATATTACATCAGCATAATCAAGATGTGGCCTGACAAAGGACTTATAAATGCACAATAAAGACTTTCGTGGAAGATATTTATGCAATTGTTTATTAAGGGGTATACCCTTGTTAGCCTTAGATATCTTTTCACTCAAATGATGATCAAAAGTAAGTTTTTTATCTATGACTAATCCTAGATGTTTTTGCATTGGAAGAGATTAGGGTTAGGGTTAGGGTTTTCTATGGTAATACATTAGGGATGTCTTTACACTGATATGTTACAATAAGTTTGAGCCGCCTGCGTCACCTTACTATGAAAACATAATTAATAATACTTTCGGTTTTAAAAATTAAATGTTGACTTGCGTTGAAAAATATTTGTGTACAAAAAGCTCAATAACTCGCGTTTAAAAGGTTTTCAGTAAAAAATATTTTGTCAGGCAGTTTTTTATGGCAATTTATCACAATTGGAGCATATGTAGCAATTCTCTAGAAAAATATTTTTTAGACATTAGTTCCCCTTTAAAAGGTGTTACTTTTCAGTAGTCATCAAAGTATGAAAGGACGCAATCTGGAAAAAATCCGGTAAAGTGGGGAATTGCAGTTTCTTAGAAAACGAAGGCTTCCCAGAAAGGGGGGATCAGGCTACAAAGGAAGGATCATAACCATCTGCACACTATGGTCTGGGGACTTTAATGAACTTATTTACTGTTACATCTGCGTTTTTTTATACCTGTTTGTTATAACTTAGCTAGCCTTCCTGGGTAGACCGCTTTCGTTGCACTTCGCTTGGTCTACCACCACTGATATGCTTTTTGCGTTCACAGTATTCCTAGGACCACCTTGTTTTTGAAACCGTCTTTGGTTATATGTCCTTTCCGATATTCCAATGTGTATGTGCGAGCTTAACAGCCAAGCTGAAAAGTTGTGAATGCAAAATGCGATGAGTGGTGATTGACCAGGCTGCGCTTCAGCGAAGCGGTATATCAGATATATATGCTATAACTTTGCCCGATAAAGTCCTTGAAAGTCCTTGAATTTCATCAAAAGTCCTGGAAAAGTCCTGGATTTTAGGAGGCAAAAGTCCTGGAAAAAAAATAAAAAATGGTCCTGGAAAGTCCTTAAAAGTCCTGGAATTTGAAGAAATATTTTTGGTGGCAACCCTGTAAGATCAAATCAGGGAGTGCTTTAAAATAGTATCTTTGACATTAAGAATGATACAAATGTTTAGGACGATGTTTAACTTTCTACAGTATTTGACACAAAAGTTTGTGCTCGATATAATTTTGCAATCACGTGACTGAAGATGTTTGAACTTAAAATTATTTCATAGGAAAGTGAGAATCCATTTAAAGTTTTTGGAGTTTGTTTGGATAAAGTTCCATCAAAAAGTATTAAAGAAGAGGAATATTTTTCTGTTCCTGTGTAAGTTAAATGTCATCTTGAACCTACTCACACTCTTCAGAATGAAAGTTGACTGGTACTTATTTGGTTGAATTCGTATTGCAATACAAACCATTTTTGTCACAGAAGGAGTGTTTTTGTGCATACTTCGTATACGAAGCATACAAAGTATGCACAAAAACACTCCTTCTGTATGAAAATCAATACGATTTTTGATACGAATTTTGTAGACGGTCCCTTAACTTATTTTGCATCCTGCAAACTGGTTCAAACAGGTTCAAAACTCCTGGAAATTTGAAATCAATACGAATACATGGAATTTGATTTTAACTTTTTGCTTGACTTTCCGATTTTAAAATAGTAGCTATGTTTATTAAATCCCTTGATCTCGATAGGTTTAGGAGAGGTTACGTCTCAAAAATTCTTGATCTCGATAGGTTTAAAAATTCTTACAAATTCCTCTCATTTGGTTCAATTTTGTGTTCCTCTGAGACAAATATGTTTAACAATTTGATAGCTAAACTTGGCATTGTATTATGAGTTAGTATATACTCTTCCATCATTTAGCTTTCTTGTGGATGCTTTTGAATATCTCAACAGTCATATGAAGATGGAAGGTCTCTTTCGAAAGTCTGGTTCCGTTGGCAGACAGAGAATGTTAAGAGTAAGTATCTAGTTCTTGACAAGAACTAATCAAATTTCATTTCATACTGAACACAATTTACAATTTACAAAGGTACAATTTATGATACAGTTAGTTTTATTGTAAGTCCCTAATAAATCTATACTGGTATTTGTAGCTGTTGGAGATTTTTAGTTCAAAATGAGTTATATTGAGTTATAAATTTAGCTATTTGTCATAACGATCTTTTGGTCTACCTTTGTTAGTTGTCCTTGTCAAAATACATTACTGTCTCTTTCTTGATTAGATCCTAATCTAGAATGTTAGGGGAGCGTAGGATTAGTTGTATAAGAACAAAGGTTATGTAAAAAGCCCTAAAAATGGATTATTTTACATAAAAAGGGACCTTTCCACTATCCTTATTCAAGGGACAGCGTCTGCTTGGCTAATACTTATAGGCCGGATATGCTTTGGGCTTAAGCGAGTTTAATACATAGTTTTGAAGTTAACAACCAACATAATGCGTACAAGTTATGATTTTAAAATTTGCAGCATTAACGCACTTAAACTCACAAAAAAGTTTGTTATGTGAATTTAATAAAGTTCAAAGACTCCGACAATGCTGCATGTGATTTTACATTGAAAATGATAAAAAATTAGTTGTTTTACGCATTCATTTTGGTTTATTTAACCTCTAGTTCCTATGACGCATGGGTTGAATGTAAAATATAAACTCACTTAAACGTATACTTGTTAAACTCACTTAAACCCATAGGGTGTACCCAGCTTTAGGGATCGTCCACAAAATTCGTATCGAATTTAGTATCAATTTTCAACAGGAGGAGTGTTTTTAGTATGCACAAAAACACTTATTCTGTCTTAAAAATGGTCCGTATAAGGATACGAAATTTGTTGAGTCTGATACTGTAATTAATGTCTCCCTGTTGTATTTCTAGGAAATTGTTGAGAAAGAAGGAACATGCTGCTCGTGTGATTTTGTGCAACCACACGATGTTGCTTCAATAATTAAACAATTCTTCCGCGAACTTCCAGATCCACTTCTAACTAATCGTTTATCATTTATATTTTTGAGATGTCTGTCATTGAGCAGCATCAGTGAATGCATATCAGCTGTAGCATTATGTTGTATCTTATTACCTGATGAACATTTAAGAGTATTGAAATATTTTGCAAAGTTTATTGCAGAAGTTGCTGCACATTCAATTGAATCCAAGATGACATTAGCAAACTTGTCTATTGTATTTGCTCCCAATTTGATGGGTACACCAGGGAAAGACAAAAACAGTGAGAAATCAATGAAAGACATTACTCAGATTATTGAGTTATTATTCAAGAACTCTCATTTGATCGGGATGGTTCCAGACATTCTCTTTGATAAAGCAAAACAAGTTAATTTAGAAGGTGGTTTTTACAGTTCCTCTGGAGATGAATTAGATAATGATGAACCAATCACACGTAGAGGTCGAACTTTGTCAAGATCTGAGAAAAAAAGAGATAGAAGCAAATCCATTACTGGTATAATATCATATTATAAGGGGCCGTATTCGTATGCAAATCCATTACTGGTATTATATCATATTATAAGAGACCGTATTCGTATGCAAATCCATTACTGGTATTATATGGTATTATATCATTTTATAAGGGACCACATTCGTATGCAAATCGTACCATTTTCATTCATTCTGCTGAATAAAATTTCATATGAATTTTACGTGTGACTTTGTGGATGGTCACTAAAACTATTTTTTCAATTTTAATGTTAGGAAAAAAGACTGCGTCTTGTCTGAAGTATTACTGGTCAGATGTCGACAGTACCACCTTGCCTTGTTAGGATGCCTGCGTTCCTAATTTATACATCATTTATTTAGCATTTTTAATCATTTGTTTCTTTTCATTTGCAGGATTTCTTAAAAAGAATTTCAAACCAGCTGATCGAAATATACCTCGACATACTCGATCAAGGAGTGAAAAAGCTGTACCAGTAGGGAAATCAAATTGTTTAAAAGTTCAAGTTTCAAACGAAAATTTACAAAGAGGTATGAAAAGATTTCTTTTCTTACATTTCACTTTTTAGCTGATAGGCTTAGTTCGTCTGAATAAAAATTGATACTGTAAGAATGAAGCGAATGTATTATGCAAATTTAGGCCACACTTAAAATTCACTTCGTTTGCCGTCATCCGTCAATATTTTATTAGGGGTAGGGGTAAATGGGGTGAATTTAGGTCATATCTTCAAAAGTAAATGGCTACCAAATGTTTTGATGAATTTTGGCCTAAGAATAAATGATGGTCGAAAAAATAATTTTTTTTAAATTTTGGTAAATTGCACCCCCGAAAACGGAAAACGGAAATTGCCCCCAAATCCGCTCAGAATTACTCCAAAAATTGAAAGTTTCTAAAATGTGATCATGTTTTGTATCATTTTGTCACAAAATTTATGCTGAATTTGAATTTGGACTATCTTTCTTTATTTCTGGTGACTGGGAGAAATGATTTATCACAAATGGACTGCTCCCAGGTATAGATTATGAATGTTTTACGGTCTGCATAAGTGGGATTTCTCACCATTTTCCACTTTTTTCCATGAAAAGGAAGAAGAATATTATTGTATTAGCTAAACAGAGTGTGACAGAATGTGACAGAATGTGCATCTTGCCTGAAGAATAGAATTAGATGGATATCTAAGGCTGCGAAGACTGCAGTAATCGACATTGCACTTCAAACAGAAGAAGCTGTACCAGACCGACCCAAATTGGGCGTCAACAAGAGAGATGCCAATGACCAAATGAAATTGAACCTGTGGACTTGTATCATCAGTTTGTTTGGTGTCAATATAAACATGATGAATAGCAGGTGCAAATTGCTTGTATATGCTTATATAACCACAAAGTTTACCTATAATCAGAAGAACTAGCTTCAGGTTATTATGATAATCACTTATATGCCATACCATCTGATATATTATACCATCTGTGAGAACAGTATCAGAATATAAGCACTTCAAAATCCGAAATGGAAAATAAATGCAGCTGTTGCTATTTTCAACAAAAATCTTGGTGGAAATGTAATAATTCACTTTGGCAGTACTGCTACTGGTCGCAGCTCTATTTCTATATCGCATATCCCAGTGGATTAGGCTCTACTCACAAACCATACGACCTAATTTGCTAATTGGTAAAAATTACACTATTGAAACCCGCAACAACTCTAATTTAGAGGTTTTATCTGCCATGCAGAAATCTGGTTTTAATAAGCAACAAAAGGTACTTGAGAAATTTAATGCATGCAAGAGGCAAGAAGGCCTAAGTAGAAGCAGGTATAGAAGCTACACTTGCTCTAATAGCTCATGAAATGAAAATTCTTCCAGATCATTCTCTATGTGAAAGAGAAGGTGTAAACAAGAGGGCTTCCCTGTATCTGTTAATGTTCGTCTTGCTCATTATAAGCCTATCACGTGAGAGTCGTCAGTGTACCCTGGGGTTGGGTATATGCAACAGGGTCATGCACTGTCGATGGTTCCTAACCCATGAGCAATGACCTGATTCACTTTAACAATGGTTTGGTTTACACTGGTATTGTTTGATATCTGTTTTAGGTTAGTCTCTAGTTGATTAGTGATTAGTGAAGAAAGTTTCATGAATTTGATTGATAGTGGTGTAGAAGTGCAGGTTGAAATGTGTGTTTGTGGCAATGTTGGAGACAACTTAAATGGAATCCAGTTTTATTTTCACGATGGGTTTTTTATTTTTCAACCTGGCGTATTTAGAAAGTGTAAATCAGTAGTGTTTTGATAGAGCAGAGAATTAATTGTAAATACCATTTTTAACTGTAAAGAAAATAAATAAAAATTAATCAACAGTCAAATTATTAATGAGTTGTGTTGAGTGAGTTATTGGTTGAATATGATTAGGAGATGTGGTGTTTTTTTTTGTGGTAGTTGTACCTGCTACTTCGGGAGAGTGGGCGTGCCATAAATTAAATGGATAACAATGAATTTGATTTCTTTTGTTTAAATATTCTGGTCTTTGTTAGTTTGTGATGATAGTGATGGTTGAAAGTTTAGGTATAATAAGTAAACACATAGAAAAAAATAACGAGATTAGTGGTTGAACTCGATTGTATTGTATGTATTGTAATCCCAGTAAGATTTGTGTCAAATTATTGTTTTTATGGTTATATAGTGTCATTTAAAGGTTGATGGTTAAATGTAGTTTATAGTGGTCTATCTTTGAGGTGGTTGAATGATTAAATGATGTATCGTTTGAAGTGGTTACAATTGATAAGCTTGTCTTTAGAGTTAGTTGTCCTATAGTATCGTAGACTCCTTAATAGACTGGTGGTTAAAACTAAATATTATGAATAGTCTCCTTGATGGGTTGGTGGTTAAACCTAATACTGTGAATAGTCTCCTTGATGGGTTGGTGGTTAAACCTAATACTGTGAATAGCATTGAATTTGATGAGTAGGTCCAATGGAGGGTAGGTATGAAGAATACTGCAGAAAGCAAATTTTTGTTGTTTGATTTAGTGATTAAATGTTCACAAAATGACAGTAATTGAAGGTGAAAGGCAGGGTGAAATGTAGTCCAGTGAATAGTAGCTGTTGGACATGTTATTAATGAAAGGTAGTCAGGGAGCAGATGTTTCTGAACTGGTGATTAGTAGTTGGTAATGTGGGTCAAGTAGCGAATGGTCACAATGGGGATGAATGGGTAGCTTCTGCAGTAGCCAAATAGTGAAAGTTGATGGTGATCTGAAACCTTCATGAATAAAGACAAAGTTAGGATGTGGCACGTAGATGTTTTGAAAGTATAGATGATGATTATAATGATTTGAGATTGAATTTGTTTTGTAGTTTTTGTTGAAATGTAAAGGAGAAGGAAGAGAGATGAATGTTAATGTTAGTCTTGTTCATTATATCACGTGACAGTCCTTGTAGAAGATGATAGCATTAGCCAGTACACCATAATCGTGGATTTGCTGACAAGCGAAAAGATAATTAATGTACTCTAGGGTCTAACAGTTCTAAAAGAGATAAATCCCGCCACTACCTTTAAACTTAATGACTTGCATTGTAGTAGGCAAAACTGTGATAGCACTTATGAATGGTAATTAGGGTTCGTCTTTAAAATGCGCTTTAATTCGCTTCACAAATCGTTTCATTCTCATCTCAGAAGAAGGGTCATTGGGCATACACCGCATGCACAATGACTCTTCTTCTCAGATAAAAATTGATATCAATGAAGTGAATTTCTAAAGCGAATTTATGAGACCGTTCCTTAGCTTATGATAAGCAAATAACACCACAGGGATATATTGCAGACCATCTTTATCAGGCTTTAAAAGGAATTAACAGAACAATGAAATATCCAACAAAAGAGAGCAGCCGAGATTGAGCAAATAAAATTAATTGTAATGTAGAATGAGATTGGAATATCACACCAGATACTTGAAAGTTAATGGTAATGTAGAATGAGATTGGAATATCACACCAGATACTTCAAAGTTAATGGTAATGTAGAATGAGAT
>JAUCNQ010121017.1:0-18686 GCA_032352715.1 Bougainvillia muscus
GGGGGGGGAGGGGCGGAATCCGCACCGCACCCCCCCCAGGTTGAAATAGGGTTAAAGGAATCCCGAAGTGAAAATCGACTGGCCGCCGGCAAATACAAAATGTTGAGGCGGTGGAAAATGAAAAACCTATTTTTGAACTTTTTGAACGAATTAGCATCATACTCTGTTAGAAAACACAACCTTTTAATATCATGCACAATGTATTTGCTCAAGAAACTAAATAAAACATAAAAATCATACTTTGCTCACAAACTACCAAAAAAAATATGCAAACGAGAGCAAGAAGATTGTTGTTGTTAAGGTACACAATCCATTTACCGATCATTAAACCTACTGTTGAATGTTTGTACTAACCATTTCCATCCAATTTCAAAACATAATTCGTGTGTTTTTAGTACAATTTTCTATCGAAAATTACCTACGTTCTGTCACGTGTTGAAGATAGTCTTTCCGTCATGTTTATGAGCGCTTTCTGTTTACATGAGAAATGATTGAACGTTTCGTTTAATATACAGACCAAATTAGGTGGTACACAAAAATCTATTATTTACTTTCCTTCAAAAACTTTTTAAGTTTAATTACTTAAAACTATCTCTTTTATCGAGATTAGTGTGTAGTGAACCTATTAATAAGTTTTAATAAAGATTTTAGAGCTATTTTTGTTTGTTCAATTAAAGTCTGTAATATATCGATTGACGATGTTGAAAAGAGCCCCGAGAGCGAGTACACCACGTATCGAAAGAATATTTAGGCCCCGGGTTAACTGAGTTCGGGAGGCCTTTAATTATATAAATACATTTCTCTTCAAGAAAAAATTATATGATGTAGAAATTCAACCCAAAGTGGCACACACTTACCTTCTTTAGGGAACGTCTGCACAATTCGTATTCTCAATTTCCATTCAGAAGGAGTGTTTATTATGCACAAAGACGCTTCCTCTGTTTTGAAAATTGTACGATTTGCAATACATATTTTGGGACGGTCCCTGATTTGAACAGTGTACATTAAAAGATGAAGCGAAGGTCTGAATTTACTTCAATATTTTTGATAATTTGCTAGTTGTTAAACCAAATGGATGGATTTGACGCTCTTGGACAAGTTAAAATGATCATGGCAACTAATCGTCCCGATACACTTGATCCGGCATTACTTCGACCTGGACGTCTTGATAGAAAAATTCGTATGTAACCTATTATTCTATTACATACTCTTCCGCTACGTGAAGATTGTATCATACAACCTGTAGAAATCTGAAGTAGAACTCCAGATTTCAGCAGGTTGTTTGATAAAATCGTTAATGGATAACATCAGGTTTTTGCAGTGTTCAATGTGTCTTCTATCTACAACTTTGACTTGTTTAGGAAGGAAAACATTTGTTGTGAAAGTGGTCAACAACTTTCATGATGCTTTAATTAAAATCAGTTTAATTACAATTGCTTTTTACCTTTCAAAGGATAATTTTTATCCCACCATTCTTTTATTGTCTGCATGTATTCAAATGTAAACCCAGACTAGATTAGTTCCTTCTTAACCGCAGTTTTATAAGCTTATGATTCCCGCTGGTTCCATGAAATATTCAAAAGCATCGGATAGACACCCCTATAAAGAATATTACAAATATCAATTTTAGATATTTAAATAACCGCCCATTATTTACGTATCTAAAATCCTACAATTGCATCTATGGGTTACAATTGAAAACAAATTTGTGGAAGGAATTTTTAAGACACAACCTAAGTAGAAGTGTGCAGTATGCGCTAAAGCACTTCTGCTTAGGTGACAATGATGCAAGTTTAGAAACGATTACTGCGGTCTTGTATGGACATATTTTTATCCTATTAATTCTTGTTAGATCTTTTCAACAACCTTTATCCAAAGAAATAATTCATATGTAAAGTTATTAGGTCTGGATACAGCCCTGGCTTTAGTGGAAATGGTACAAGTTTAGAAACGCTAAGTGTGGACCTTGTCTGGACGATACACGTAAGGTTTCATCTCGAAAAGTCGCTTCAAAAATTCGTTTTATTTCTATCAATTTCCACTCAGGTCTTATTGCTTAAAAGATTGGTAAAACAAGTTTTTGGGGGACGAAACCCTCCTTTCTTATGATGACTGACTCCCGATCGACCTTCAGAACAACGGATACCCTTCTCAACTCCTTTTTCACTTAACTTGCATAAGGTTTTAAAAATAGAATGTAAACTTAACATAGATATTTTCTTAAATGCTTAGATATCGACTTACCCAACGAACAAGGAAGAATGGATATTTTAAAAATTCATGCTGGACCTATTACAAAACATGGAGAAATTGGTATGGTACCGTCACAGTTTTCGTTTTAAGAATAAATGTTTAACAGAATCGTCGTTAAATTGCGTATCGTATGCGGGGATGTATGAATAGAACAGATTCAAAAAAATCCAAATAAGAAAAATCCTTAAGCACGAGTCTTCATCGTCTAATCGAATGTTTAATATTCTATATGAATATTTTTGGAACATATTGGGATTATTTTGCAAGTAGCACCCTGCAATTCCTTTTTTTGCAAGTAGCACCCCACAATATTTTATTTTGAAAGTAGCACCCTACTATATTTTATTTTGCAAGTAGCACCCTACAATATTTTATTTTGCAAGTACTGCAGCACCCTACAATATTTTATTTTGCAAGTAGCACCCTACTATATTTTATTTTGCAAGTACCACCCTACAATATTTTATTTTGCAAGTACTGCAGCACCCTACAATATTTTATTTTGCAAGTAGCACCCTACTATAATTCAATTTGCAAGTAGCACCCTACAGTATTTTATTTTGCAAGTACTGTAGCAACCTACAATATTTTATTTTGCAAGTAGCACCCTACTATAATTTATTTTGCAAGTAGCACCCTACGGTATTTATTTTGCAAGTACTGTAGCACCCTACAATATTTTATTTTGCAAGTAGCACCCTACAATATTTTATTTCTACTTGTTTTAGACTATGAAGCTGTAGTAAAGTTATCCGATGGTTTTAACGGTGCTGATCTTAGAAACGTTTGCACCGAAGCCGGTATGCATTTAAATCACTGTTCATGAAGGGGTTTCGAGATTTCGACCTTGTCTTAAATCTAAATGATGTATTCATCGTGTACTGTATATGAGCTTATGAATTTCTTACTATCAACATAACGAGACCTTTTAGAGTGTTGACATAAACTATCTGTCACGCCTATCATTCTATTGCTTTAGGATTGTTTTAGGGTTGGCAACCATTTTCAGAACAATAATTATGAACTTTTTAAAATCGTTTTAAAATCCATCATTACTGTAAGGAACTGCTCAAACATTTGATTTATAAATCTGCGTCATTTCTATTAATTTTTATTCAGAAGATGTGTCTTTGTGCATGCTTTGTATGCGCAATGATATTTTCTCTGAGATGAAAATAAAGCAACAATTAATTATTTTAGACGACCCCAAAATAGCTCGACTTTGGACCATCATTTCTCTAAAATAGCCTGAACTGTGACCATCTTTCCTCTAAAATAGCCTGAACTTTGACCAAAATGTTAATGAAAAAATAAATAATTTATTAAAATTGCATCCAGTGTAAACTTTGAATATCACGCGATGACCTTTACATATTTAATGTGTTTATCTCCCACATTATTTTATCCGATTCATTTGTGCAGTGCATAGATTTTCCTATCAGAATTAATGATACATATCTAGGGAACGTCCTCAAAATTCGTATGGAAATTAGTATCAATTTTCATGCAGAAGTTCCCTTACCATATGAATTGTTTTTCTAGTTGTAATATGTCCTACATTTTCACTCTATTTTAATTCTCGTAATGAAAATCCGTTTGGTGTATTCGTAAATGTAACCATGTGTATAATTGTTACCGTTACTCTCGGTCTCTTAATTGTAGGGGGGGGGGCATATTAAGGAATGGGGGTGACATTTCCCGTCAAATCATAAATTGGGGGTGTTAATAAATGGGGGTAGGTGGATTTCCTTCTAAATCGTTTAGTTAGAGGGGGTTGACAATAGTAGGGGGGGCAAATTCATCAAAATCAGAGTTGTCTTACATTCTAGGTAAGGTTTTGACATGTTTGCATAAACCAAGGAGGGTTATTTATTCAAGCCAAAGGAGTTTATCAGTTTTAAAGTTACTCTATGCAACATGTACATAGACTTAGTTCCAAAATATCTTGTTTATTAGATAAAGCACGTAAAGTAAAATAAAACATCTGACTAATTAGGGGGGTCTAATAACTGGGGGTACGTGGATATTAGGAAAATTTCTTAATTTGGGGGGGTGTTAATAAATGGAAATGGGTGGTAAATTTTCAAAAATTTGGTGTTGTCCCCCCCCCCCCCCCCAACAATTAGGGGACCGAGTGTATAATGGTTGAAGTTCTTCTTTTTTTATAAGAATAGTTTAGGATGATGCATTGCTACCAACCATGAGTTCGTAAACATTGGTGTAAACAAGTCCTGCATTTGGTTCTGATTAGGTTCCATCTCAAAGTTACGACAACATTTTCATTCTAATGTTATTTGTTATAGGGATGTTTGCCATTCGAGCTGAACGTGATTATGTTATTCAAGAAGATTTTATGAAAGCCGTTCGAAAATTAAGTGACAACAAAAAATTAGAGACCAAGTTGGATTATAAACCAGTATAAACAAACATTTAGTTGTTTTATGATAAACGTTTCTATATTCTCAATGTGGTCAGTTGACAGCAGGTGTGCTATCATAGCGAAGGTTTTTTACATCACAAGTCTATCAAATTGTTATAAAAAGGAGTATCAAACGATGTCATGGCATAGTTTTTACGTCAATCTATTAACCTTTTAATGCTTGGTGGCAACAAAATGGTCGCACCCGCTTCAACAATCCTGAAGCCAAATACTTCAAGATTGTTTAAATGTGTATGACAATTTAATAGACACTAGGCATTAACAAGTTGGTAGGCTTTTGACGTAAAAATAAAAGTTCAAGTAGATATCTAGTTTGCTTATAATCGAGAAGTGGCTCTTATAATTTGGAAACTTTTAACTATGTTCAGTTCATTCAGCGTATTTTCGTCTTGTTTTCCCAAGGCTAGGTATATCTTACACTTTTAAACAATCTTCAAGCTTAAGATTCATGAAACCCGGAATTGCCTAAACATTATTTAGTATCAGGGCATTGACTAAGTCTCTTTCTGCAGCTACAAGATTGTGAAACTAAATTTCCTTCTGTCAATCCTGCAGTTTCAGAAATAGACTTAGTGACCTAGATCTTAGAATTTTCATAATAAGTTTGTTACTGAAGTAAAAATCTTGCATTATATCAACTGTAAGACATTTTCTCTTGTTGTTTCCCCATACAATATCTCGAATTCTTCCCACCTTTATCGTCGATATATCAGCCTTGTTAGTCCTACTAGAGTAAATTCACAGTAAAAAAACATCTTTGCTTCTGTTAAAAGAATTAAAAATTTAGTTCTGTAATTATTTTCGTATGACCGCGTTTAATCAAGGACGCTCAGTAGCAGTATTCGTATACAGCTGAGTTGGAATAAAAGGCTTAATTTGCAAGTAACAACTTTGTAAGGAAATTGAGAATGAGATTATCTTTCAGCTAGGAAGTTCTCCTCTTTCTATTGTTTGCGCGAATCTTTAAAGATGAAGAGCTGAGTTCATAGAACATGATGTTCTATTTTTAATTTATTTGAAATAAATCTTCTTAAAGTTCATTTGTATAGTTAGACTAAAGCACCACTTTTTATAGAGATATGGAAAAAAATTTCACGAAATAACTCGAATATTTTTTCGAGTTGTGAAAAGTTCGAGTTGTGACGTCACAAAACCAAAACTTCTTATCTGTAACGTCACAAATGCAGAATTCTTACAAATCACAACATCAAATTGGAAAAACATGTTGTGAAGAAAAGTGAGTTTATATTAAAAAATTGAAGATAAATAAGGTTTTCACCGTGAAAATGTTGCTAGAGAGTTCAGCTCAGCCCTCTTGTTATTTGTTTCAGTCTAGGAAATCTTTTAATCTTTAGATCTATTTTTCTTGAATAAATCTTAACTTGAAATTTTCACAAGTAACTTATTTTTCAACGGGGAGTCAAAATATGCGCTCAGTATTCATTTATACTCAATCGATCGGACAAAAAGCTGTTTCATTTATTCACTACGAAAATCGTGGTCTAAAAAAAAAAGGCAAATAAGCCATGGGATCGAGGTTGCCAACGGGGTTATCCAACGGAGCAGAAGCAGTGGTGTCTGTAAGTGTTAGCATTAAAAAAACATAGTACCTCAGGTTTTTTTCGCCTTTTACCTTAAAAAAACCGAAACGGGGTTTGACATCGAATATTTTTTTTGATACGGACCTTTACTGTTAGTAGAAATTCTTTAAACAACTCGATTTTTGCTTAAAAAAACATAAGGAGTTACAAAAAGAGGCTCTTTTCTTGTGGCTATGTTAAAAAGCAATCAGAAACCTTTGTATATTTGGTGTACTGGATTATAGCTTCATGTTGAATTAGTTTTATCACTTACAAATTAGTGATTATTTAATCACCGAGTATAATTGTTTTCTCTGTAGTCTTTGTCATCTTAAGTGGTGGTTGTGTGTACATAAACAGAACAAATAAAAATTTCGATAAAATATTTTGTACGAAGAGAAAAGTTTAAATTTTATGAATGATCTATGTAAAAAGTTTTCAGATAATCTTGTAATTAATGGATGCTGTATTTTAAGTAGCATCAAACTAGTTTATTATATTGTTATTAGTGATTGTTTGTGAGTATTGCTTCAAGTTTTATCAAGAGTAATGAAACTGAATCAATGATTTGACGTTTGTCTAAAATTGTTACCTTGATGAGTCATTCATCCCAAAAAACAGGCAGAGGATTACATGACATGAAAAGCAAACAAAATGTTGGGATAGTTGGGACTAGTAACACAAAGATTGGGCTTTCTGGTACCACTAAAGGTAAGCAATAATAACAATGATGTATCAGTTGATATACTGCACTTATAAGTATATGTAATCTTCTTCCAAGTTCCACTCTCGTGGAACGTCACTTTAGTCCAACTGGGCTGTGCAAAATTTCTACTCGTCATAATACAATACAGCACCATCTTCACATTCTTGACGGTAGACGGGCAACCCGGTCCTTGATAAGGTCTATGGTCTGTGGTCAACCAAAGCCAAACTGTGTTTTCGTCAGAACTGTGGTGCTCTTGTTTGTTGCTGTTTTGGTTGTTTATAATGGAGATAATCAAAATCTTATAAAGGTATGGAAGCTAGGTTGTCCTTTTTACAGTGTTATAATAAAGCTACAAAGTAACATGTCATCAGTTAGTATTTATGTTTGTTGAAGTAACCCTACCTTCTCTCTTCAACAATTTATGGCGCCGATTAGTGAAATGTTGCAGCGCATGGCTCTAACCAGCCGCCATACGCATCTTTGTTCCCATGTACACCCTCAGTGTACATATATCACATATGTTTATTCATGTGAAGATTAAGCTTATTGAACTTGGAATTCTAGGTTTAAACAGAAATCGTATTTAACTAAAACATGCTAGAACTGATTGTCTATCTATCGTCTATTATATTTGACGATCTACGACGGCCAATTGTAATGTCTAATTGAGCGGAACAATGTACAAAGAGTTCCTCGCCGTGCTTTTGCCATTGCGATTGCCACGAATGACTATATGCAGTCTACGGTATCTGTAGACAGTTGGACGGGAAAAAGGAACAAAGAGGAAACCGGTCTTCTATGATTAGAATAAGACGCAAGCAGACACTGGTATATGTCCGTCTAAAAAGGTGTTCACCGGTCACTTTTCTCCTGTGAAATTGCATGTGTTCGTCGATTTTACAGAAAATAATTCTCCTGTGAAACATTTCCTAGGAAAAAATGATCTGTTCGTCAAAAAAATGAATGTTCGCTCATCGCAGAAAAGAACGCAGACTTCTGGCAAAGAAGAACACATATTTGACGAACACATATCTTGGCTGCTACTGGAAAGTATTATAATTAACTATGATGCTGAAACATAGTATAATTTACGGTAATAATTGCGCTTGTCCAATATAACGACAATGTTTTTTATATGATTTTATCGCAGTCTTTTGGAATATGAAAAATCAAAAGGAATATCTTCTTCCTCCTGGGAGCAAGGACTGACTTATCGAGAGATAAATACTGAAATACTTTTTTACGAAACAAATACAAAGCCACGATATTTTATTATCTCCGTCATACTGGGCTTACCGAACTGGCGGCCATCATTGCGAGCGACTTCTCGGAGTTTTTGGTTTGAAAAGATTTTTGAGAAATGTTGAATGTTTGGACAAGAAAGAAGTGATTCTCAAATTTGTGGCTCAAATGAGCTTCGTGTAGTAAATAACTACATACATTGTGACCGCAATTTTTTAGAAAATGAAATGAGCAACATATGAAACAAAAACATACAACATAGGTATCCAAGCCAAAGATGTAAACGAACCTTACTGTGTTTTAATTTAATTTAATTCAGTGAATTACATGAAGAAAATTTCTGTGGAAAGGATTGTATTGTAGCTAGCAGTATGACTGGTAGGCAACGGACTACATCATTGGTCGATCCTGTAGGAAAGAATAACTCTCCTGGCAATCATGGTGGTTTCAGAATTACTCGTGAGTATATGCCTGTTTTGGACTTGGGGTGTATCAGAAAGGCGTTCCTTAGCTACCTACATATTTTGTTTTCTGGTTTCGGCCTTGAATGGGTGAAGAAAGTAATTCAACAATTTTCACAGGTTCAAATTTTCAGCTTTTAGCCAAGTGAGTTTTGGCATATAATATCTATTATTATCAATCAAGCTACTTTGAGGCTAAATTTTGGAGAATAGTTCAGAGCAGCCTGTAGCGTACTTTCAGGAATCACTCTGCAATGCCGAGGTAAATGTCCAGGCATTTTAGCTTCAATCAAGATCCGCACATTCAAGTTGGTCTAAGTATAAACTCTGGTTTGCGTCTCGGCATGTGAGTTTACGAGGGTGCTGACTCTTCGTAAAACGGCGTAAGTACTAGGAGGGTTACGGGGCAGCCCCGATTTAATTTCGGTAATTACCCCCATATTCCAAATTCGTGTCATTGTTCTGTATAACGCATCCAAATATAATGATGTCCTTGCAAAGTAACAGCTTTAGTGCATTGGAAGTTGATGATCCTGATCCATTGAACACGCTTCTGTTGAAGGAGGGGAAAACTGTGGTGGAATCAAACCTAGTCAGAGCACCAAGATGAAGACTAAAACTAATTATAGTTAAAATAGTTAACAATCAATTATTAAAAAGTATACTTTTGAGCTCCGTCTAATAGAGCGGTGTCTGCACAATAGCTTAATAAATAGGAGCTTTAAATATCGTTAGGAGCAGGGATTTTTCTAAGCACTTTGAGCTACCACTGTTTTTGCTTGAGAAAATTGGGTTTTCAGCCAAAACATCTGGGGGTTTTGGGGGGAGCTGTAAGACCCCCAACTTGAGTACAGAGAAACTCAGACTATATGTGGAGTATACTATCCAGGAAATAAATTCCAGTTGTAAGGATGATGCTTTTTGCAAACAAGAAATCCTTAATTCTGTTTTGGATCGAATAAGAAAAGCCTTACTTCAGTAAATAGTAGAAAGCCATGTATTATTTGCCCTGTAACCAACCAGTGATGATACAATCTTGTATCCATATTTCGTTTTTGATACAACACTTCTTCCAAACTCTCAAACTCATTTCTGACTCAGTCTAAACAAGTCTTGAAGTGAAGACAGAATATGTTAAGAAATAACCCGATATAATATACAAGTAATGTTGCCTACAAACAACCTCCCTTTTATGTTGTTCCAAATAATTCTATGAAAGAACAGCAGAAAATATTCTCACTCCTGGTGAGTCAACAATAGCACTTAATAAAGCTGTCGTTGACTAATCGCTAGGAACATTTTCCACTGCCACTGTTGTATTAGGTTGACCTCCGAAAGTTGAGATACTTATCTGGAGTATTTAAAGCTCTTCTGAGTGACACAACCCACTGAAGGGTTGATGCTCTCCTAGACAACCTCCTGCAACACCCAATGATCACTTTGAAGCATCTACCCAATTTCCCTCACATGGTATGAGTTGCCTCGGGGAGCAGCTTTTTCAGACATGATCCCAGGTATGCCGAGGAAGGGTTTCAAACCCTCAACCATCAGATTACAAATCAGATGACTTGACCATTAGGCCATTAGGTGAATAATAGGGCCACTACATTGAGCACTGTGAAAGCAAGATTTTGAGGAAGATTGAGTTATAAAACTCAATTCAAGATAGAGTTTCTACAGCCGTTTAACTGCAGTAGAAAAGTGCTTGAAAAAATCCCTGACAGGGTATATCCCCCAAAGTTATAGCGAAGCTAGCGACGTTAAACATGATTAATTTCAATATTTCTTGATACTTTAACTAGCTAGCTATATCTGTCAAACAGATGGCTTAAACTTCATTTCATTGTTTTATTGGATGATGAGTTTGTCTTTTTTCGTTATCGTCCGACAATATTAGAGGTCAATAATAAGAAAGTCGGGGCAGAATCGGCAACTAAAAAATGCTTGTTTTTCAATTCAATTTCAATTCAAAATGTTACTGCCACAGCAGACTTGCCATTTTTCCGGATACATATTTCCGGAATCCTAACATTTGTTTTCGTATATATTTGATCGTTATGCATTCCTGGGAAGCTTCGGGTGACACTTATGTTATCGAACGTTGGGTAAAGAGTTAATTCCGGATTTTTATGAAATATCGAGTAGCACGTCTGTCCACTGACTGTTTTCAATATCAAATTCTTGTGACAGGAATCAGAAATTTCTGTCACAAGAATCCAAAAATATAAAAATTATTCGTTATTTATAACAAATAACTTATACATTTACAAATTTCACTACCGTATATATTTGAATAAACGCCTTTTTCGAATAAGCACCCAGGATAAAATCAAAATTTGCGATAATCGCCCGCCTCTTTTAAGCAGCCATCTCCAATTAACACTCGCCCCTCACAAGGGGTCGCTTATTTAAATAACAAGCTACATAGCATATGCGCATGGGTGCTTTAATTTGAAATGAGTATATTTTTAGGGTAGATAGCTCACTTGGTAAGACGGTGTGCTGGTAATAAATGGGTGATAAACGCTGCAGGTTCTAATCCCACCAAGAGATATATATGTGAAATATAAAATTGAAATTAACTATAATTCAGAATACAACGTTACTGGTGGAACCTTCAGCGTATGGCAGTCAAGTACATACCAGCGCGCCCCCTTGAAATCTGAAGTATACATTCCACAAGCAGGCCCACATCAGCTTAAGCTGCCATACCCTTAGCCTGGATAAAATAAACTCAAAAAAAAAAAGAATGAAAAGGCATTTTTTCATGGTTATCTATTACTCTAGAACAGGCCTTCGTGGGAAAAAATCTTTGTGAGCGAAAGACTGCTTGCCTCAGGCTGTTACGGAGGGCGATTTGCTCATTCTCCTGGAGCAGTTCAAGGCGTGCGATCGCTCTCAGGAGTATCAACAGGGCAAGCGATACTAAAAAATAAGCGCCCAGAGTGAAATTTAACAAATTTATTAAGCGCTTGCGGTGCTTATTCCAATCTTTACTAACCATTATAATTACCTAGTCACAGCAATGAAACGGAGGTTCGAATCACATGCTCAAAGTCATTCTAAGAAAGCTATTCTAATAGTTTTCTGTATGATGATGGGTCTCTTAAGTCACATCATCATACATAAAGCTATTAGAATTGAAACTATTCCTCATGTTGCTCTGAGTAGGGGTGGATGCGCCACTGAATATTCCTTTTAATTAGAGAAAAAGAGCGCATTTCTCTTTGACGATATATGTTTGCCTTAGTGTTAAACATAAATAAACAGTGTTTTTCTTAGTTCTTGAACAAAAGTTAACATAGTCTAATAATTCTTTTCATTCAGCCAAAACATCCATCTAAATTAGGCAAGGTTGTATGAAATACCCTGCAGAAAGACTAATATGTTGTTACCAAATTTTGGATTCGCTAATTTATTGCTCGGTATAAAGGTCTGGACGAGGTGCACCTGCCAGTATTTATGCCTTTGTATAGTGATGTAGTGCTGAATCACTCTTTAGAAAACTTGGCTGTAATCGTCTTCCCCGGCATAGTTCTCTGATGTAACTCTGATGTAATGTAATGGTTGCAAAGGTCATTGAACGCTTGGAAGGTATCAGCAACTGGCACAAAATTTATCGCACTATTTTTCTTAAATACATCGTCATTGAGGTACAGTTGTGAAAGTCCGAGGTCTTGAAATGAAACACACACCTCTTACCAGAGGGTAAACACAATCTAATGCACCCATCACCAATTGCTCAAAGTCAATCATAAGACTTTAGGGCCCGTCTCAAAAATTCGCTTAAATTGGCTTCACAATTCACTTCGTTCCTAATACTTTTCACCTCAGATGAAGTGTTATTGTTAACACTTCATCTAAGGTGAAAATGAAGCGAATTGTGAAGCGAATTTAAGCAAATTTTTGAGACGGTCCCTTATGGATTTACCTGATTAGTCAAAATTTGAACTTAGCTAAGCAGCTCGACGTATGTGTCAAGTCTTTTGTTTGGCAATAGGCCATATGCACCGAGAACATTTCTCCCATTATTTAGTCCATGTACGGTATAAAGCTGAGCAAACTGCGAACAGTTGAGAAAGTTACAACTGTCAACTGTTAAGCCAGACATGCCGCGCGGAAATTTAACACAAATTATTTTCTTTATTGGAAAGAAACAGTCCTCTAGGACTCTTTCTTTATGAATCATCGAAAAGTCTGCTTTAGTTAAAACCTTGTCTGCATAAAAAGTCTTAACACTGGCCTTTCCTGCTCCTTATTTAGTCCTTGAATGCTTCAAATCTTCTCCACCATGATTATTTGTGGTCATACACAACTTTAGTTTCAAAAAAATCCCTCTGCATTATTGCTATGTGAAGTGTGAGGAAGTATCTAAACATTTATCCTGCCTGGTTCACACTGTCCAGTGGCGGATCCAGTCGTAAGCACAGCATAACAAAGGAGAAAGTTTTAATAGCTTTATGTATGATGATGGGCCACCATCATACAGGAAGCAATTAATAATTAGTCTCCATTTTATTGCTGTGACTAAGTAAAATTATGTTATTATTATGTTATTCAAAATATTCCTTCCCATCTAAAATTTCACAAGTACGATCGATTTCCATTGTGGCAGGTAAATACTTTATGTTCTTACTCTCAGTTCTCTTACAGAAAGCACGTATCCTTCTGTGTGCCACTAATCACAACTTGTTGAAATTTGTATACATTTTCACTCGGTAACAGTCTAACTACAAATAAGAAGATACTTGCCCCTGAAGCAGCAGTCGGACATCTTCAATCTGTTATGATAAAATTGTAAAGAATATTATACCCCCTGAAGCTAATAATATGGGAAATTTTAAATTTCCTTTTATATTTGAATTCGGTTTATCAAGAAACGAAAGAATCTGAAACCAGAAATGGTACCAGTAGGGTTAGTTTGTCTTTTATTAGATTATTAGTTAGATTGTGTTATAAAACCTTGAAGATTAAAAACATTATGTTGCTCTTATTTCGATCTCTGAGCCATAAAGAAATCATCAACGGGTTCATTGGCAGATTCAGACCTACTTAAAGCAATAAAATGGAAAACAAGTGTCCTTAATTTTTTAAGCTAACAAATGATCGTTCGCCTTGTTTACTAAAACTTGTGAAAGCGATTTGGACTTTATATAAATAACATTCCTAAGGTAATTAATGGTTATTAATGACAACATAACTGATTTTTTTTAGTCACCATTCATAAATATTTAACAAATAAGAGATAACTGTGTACCCGATATTTTGGGCGCTGTCTAAGATTTTTTGCGCGCGCTACTTTATATTAGTAGTTAAAATATTTGAAACAATGTAGCTGTAGTACACACAAAAATAAACCTCTTTATTGAGTGATTTACAAAGAGTTTTAATTATTTTTTTTGAGGGAAAACGGATTCTATTTCTGAGCGCTTCTGGGCACAAATACCGGCAAAAGATGGGTGAGGTGGATAAAGAGCAAAAATATGGGTTTTGTGTTGAACAGGCAAGAACAGCGACGGAAGGTCTCAAATTGCTGGCTGCCCGTCCGACGTGACGGCTCGAAAATACTTAAGATACACCACTGCTACCAAATATCAAAAGGTAATCTTCCATATTGTTGTCATACTAAAGAAATAGGTCACCTGTAGCTGTAACATCGAGCGGGTTTGGAATATTGAAAATCATGTCATTGGGTATAGGTGGATAAGCACCGTGAGCTTCACGTTGTCTGCGGATATCACGACACTGGTATTGGGTTTTGGTAATTTTGCAAGAGTTCCCTCATCTGCCCCAGCAATATTTCCAGCAATGATATTATTGGTTGAGGAATCTGTTTCCCTTGCGTCTCATTCCATGCCAGCTCTCAGTTTTCCGGCTGCTACTTGATCAGGATTAGATGGATGAGTGTGCTCACCTGATTGATGTAAGAAGTTATCTCTATCATCCAACACAATTTTAACATTACAACCTTTCCCACTTCTCCTTTCCTTGCATTCCCAATATGTGCTACCATTGTTCAAATTTTTATTCTTATAGAACATAAAATTTGCTATAACTAACTGTTTTCCGCCTCTTGATGATGTAACAAACTCCATTTTTCACTGCAAAAGCTTTTATGATCAAAAACTCAACACTTTATTTTCTTAAAACCTATCCCACTATACATCACTATCAAAACTAACTTGTTAAGAAAAAGCTTAAAACTTTTATAGTTTACTCACTTCTGGGTCTAACTTCAAAAATAACTTCAAATAAATAGGGCACGTGTATTGAAAATTATTCAATTTTCGAATCAGTATAAATTCACGCCTTATGTGTCAGAATTAAAAAACAAAAAAATATTTGCTGTCATAAAAAAAATTATTCTCTAAGTCAGGGAAATGTCCGGTCGGGGAAGTGTTTGGTCGGGGAGATGGTCAGTCTTGAAAATGTCCGTCAGGGAAAAGCGTGGTCGGGGAATCGTCAGTCGGGGAAATGTCCTCGGGAAAATGTCAGTCAGGGAATTTTCCAGTTGGGGAACTGTCCTGATACCATTGCTTGGGCATGGTTGGTTTGCTGGATTTTCCTAGGTTTTTTAGTGTGGATGCTGGAAAATGATATATTTTGCATATCAAAAATGCTGGAAAATTATATAAATTTGGCATATAAAGTGGTAACCCTGTCTTTGGAAACAATAGACTGGCTATATCCCTTGAAATTAGTCAGGATAACCCCATAAAAACATAATTCAAAATATATCTTATTTTTCATTTCCAACAACAACATCATTATCTGTTTTTCTTTTTCTTTTATCTACATCGTGATCTACTAAGGAACCGTCTTCAAGTATTCGTCCGTTCGTTCTTATCAATTTCATTCAGAAGAAGTGGCATTGTGCATACTAATGACATTCTAATAAGATGGAAATTAAACGATTTTTGAAACATATCAAAGCATAATGATAGTGTTTTTAGTTAGCATTTCTAATCTTGTGATGTAATATCGTAGTAGTTTGAGTGACCTGTAGTGTCTTGCTTGTTTTTGCTTAGTTGAAAAATAAACTTGAGAGCGCATTCCATATAATCATATCAGAGCTGTTCTCTTGTTCATATTTTAACCATGTATTTTAACTATGTACTATTGGCCATAGCCTGACAAACTGCATCCTCTTTAAATGTTATTGTCGTTGCTACAAGAATAGACTGACATATAATGAGCTCAGGCAATAGATTTTCTTATAGGGGAAAATAAGTTTCTATAATTAATGCTAATGATTATATTTTTTTTCGATGCGGTCCTAAATTAATGATTATACCCATTTATTTAGACATCATTTACAGACAATCGAATTCTTTATTTAATTTCAGTTGTTTAGTTATTTTATGTAGGCAGTTAAAGATCTTAGCGTCTTCCCCTTTAACGAAGGTCATATTTTAGTCAGTTAAATAATGTCTTTTGAATATCACACATTTACAGCCTTATTTTATGGTTAATTGAGAAACCTTCTTACAGGCAGGTCAAAATTTTGGGCTCATATCTGATATAATGCTAATTGAATATTTTCTATTGGTTCTATTTTCTGTTTTCAGGAGACAAAGATGGTGGAAAAATTACTAGTGTCTTTGCTACCACTGGCTCTTACCCTGACCAAGCAGAAGAAATAAGCTATTCTGATACTAAAGTTATTGGAAATGGATCATTTGGTGTTGTGTATCAGGCTAAAATTGTTGATTCAACAGACATGATAGCAATAAAGAAAGTATTACAAGATAAACGTTTTAAAAATAGGGAACTTCAAATTATGCGTAAATTAGATCACTGTAACATTGTTAAACTGAAGTATTTCTTCTATACAAGTGGCGAAAAGGTAGAGAGCATTTTTTTTTTCTTGTCAGATTTAAGCGAATAAGCCAAAAATTAAAATTTCTAATTTATTCAGATTTTTGGTTTCTTTGTTTAAAATGTCAACTTGTATAAATATCTTAGTCTATGCTTTTACGAGAAGCATCCTAGCATTATTACGCTGTAACACTCTTCTGCAGCATTTAAATTACTTGGCATCCTCTCTGTTTTTTCGTCTGTTTGATAGGCGTTTCATTATTTGTGTTTTTCTTTTTGTTGCAACAGACGAGCAATATCGTCCGTTTAATTAATTGGCATCATCACATTACATATCATAGTATAAAACAAACTGGAAAATATTAAGGGCTCAATTATGTCCGATTCGCAAAATTTGGTATTCAGGAAATATCTTGGTACATATACAGGGTTCATATGCCACCTGGAAAACCTGGAAAACCTGGAATAAGGGTCATAAATTCAGTAAATCAGGGAAAACCTGGAAAAATCAGGGAATTCCGGAGATAAATAGGACATGTCAGGGAATAATCAGAGAATTTTTAATTACTTTGGAAGCTTAGTCTTATATATTAAATTAATAATAAACTTCTTTTTTTCGTCATCAACATTGTTGACCTCAATTGGACAAGGTTGATAATTAATGATATTAGTATCTCCACAGAATGTGAAGGGGTGGGATGAGAATTTTTGGCTAGATAGAGGGGAAAACCATAAAGGGGGAACTTGAGGTATAACCAATTTTATCAGTGGTAAGAATGACTGAATAGGCATAGGAAAGATACTTGAAGAAAACAGTATATAACAGTTGTCAGGCAGAAAATATTGGTGCAGGAAGTACATTATTCGGGGTTCTAGAGAAAATTTAAAAAAAATTCTCAGCCAACGCCAACCGTGGTGGCGCCTCGGGGAATCTCCCAACTTATGATTTGTTATACCAACCATAATTCAGGGTCACTTGTTACGAGTATGGAAATATGCGAATAAGGGGGGCGTCCCAGAAAAGAGATGAGCTACAAAGGGGAGAGTCATACCCCCTCTGCACAATATGTGCCGGAATGTGTACGAGTTGGCCTTGCATATCAGGGAAAAACATAGCCTTTGCATATCACTTCAGGGAAAAACATGTCTTTTTTGACTTGAAAATCCTGGGAAAAAGTATAGCTTTTGGTCAACATCAGGGAAAAATATTATCCAAAA
The DNA here is from genome assembly GCA_032352715.1 of Bougainvillia muscus. Classification (NCBI taxonomy): domain Eukaryota; kingdom Metazoa; phylum Cnidaria; class Hydrozoa; order Anthoathecata; family Bougainvilliidae; genus Bougainvillia; species Bougainvillia muscus. The sequence goes on from JAUCNQ010121017.1 coordinate 17,722, forward strand.
TGAGTGAACCCTGATATAATATAATTACCCGCAAAATATTTTCTAAACAGCCCATTCGCAAAAATAAGTCCTCACAATATGTAAAATTTTTGACATATGAAAATTAGTATTCTGGAAAATTATTATTCACGAAAATAAATCCCATTATGGTAGTAACTGGGTGGCCACATACCTGGAAAACTTGGAAAATCAGGGAAATTGAAAAATGGACTAAAAAGTCAGGGAAAAGTCAGGGAAAATGCTGAAAATTTGGCAAGTCAGGGAAAAGTCAAGGAAATTTTATAGTTGTCTAAATCTAGGAGGAATGTAGACACAATACAGAAGACATGATCAATCATATCGGACAGATATTTGGGAAACTATGGTCAGGGAAATTTGATCTTGGTCAGGGAAAAGTCAGGGAAAATGATGATGCAAAAGATGTGGCCACCCTGTAGTAATCTTCTTAATATTATAATTTCAATGAATCATTATTTTTGGATTCCTGTGCCGAAGGCCAGAGAATACTTTGATTTAGTCTACTAAAACTTTGGTGAATACTTTGGTTTTAGCACGACTCTTTTTTAATTCGGAATTTGATCATATATAGTCACAATCTTATCAAATATGGAAAGACTCAGTAAAACAGCTTGCTTTTGGATTTGGAAAATCACGAGTAGCCATTTTATTTTGAAACCTACACAGAAAAACATACGCACATAGCCAACTAAATTTTACCTGATAACGGGTTACTTTCTTCGCCAAGGGACGCTGAAGCTGTAAACACACTTGGCTGCGAAGAGCTTCAGAGTGCCAGCTGGCGAAATGGACATCGGTTATCAGGCAAACTAAAGCGAAACTTAATTTTATTATATCTGAATAAGTCACATCAATCGTTCATTGTTATTGTCTTGAACGTATCCACCTTAACTGTAGCCAGACTCTCAGTGATTTTTTGTTGTGGGTTTGTTGCTGCTTGCAGACGA
>JAUCNQ010121018.1:0-10639 GCA_032352715.1 Bougainvillia muscus
ATCAGTGCTGAAAGGTACTCATGGTTTATAGTTGATACATACTGAGTCATGAATAAAATATCTTCTCTGAACAGAAAAAGTCCTAGATTAAAAATATATAGTCCTAACTCTCTACTCATTATAATTCTCTAAAAGCTAAATGTGAGTTCTGTAATATACTTAAAATGATTATGCTGAGATGGAGTTACCATAATGTTTTTGTCAGGGAATACCCCCCCCCCCTAACCACTACCCGTAAGCTGTCCCCCTCCCCATATGGACTTGCCCCCCCATAGAGGAAAAACATTTCACTTCCCCCCAGTAAATTTTTTATCTTCAAAAAATTTGCCCCCCATCTCTTAGGGTGGGGGGGGGGGGAGGACACCATGGCTCCGAGGGCTAATGGAAGATTAACAAAGGTTTTTGACAAGAGTTTGTTTTTATTTTAGGCAGATATATGCCAGAAAATGTTGTTGTGCCAATGATTTCAATGGAATAAACCTATTGATTTCAAAAGATTCAGGCAGATAAAACACTGTATAAAAAAAAAGCTAAAATCTTCTCTCTTCGATTCGAAACCATCGGATACATGCATCAATGGCAAAGCCAATGCACAAGCGTGGGCAGCAAAATAGAACAAACTTTGAGCAAAGTAGATATATAATCTTCCAATTTATTACCTATTTTTTAGTCTTTGCCAATTTTTCCACATTCTTGTAAAAATACATATTCTGTACAAAATTTGAAACTATATACCTACACGTTGCTTGTAAAGAATAGTTAATATTAAGCAACTAAATTTCATGGATTCCTGAAGTTAGATCTAACGGTGCGCCATTCTGATTATTATCTAACAATATTTGAAGTGCTTTGAAGTACTTAAGATTGTTTTCGATGAAATGGCGCCGTAATCAAAACTGAAACATTTTCTGTAATAAGAAGGAGGAGAAGAATTGGTAAACCAAAGCCTCGCTACGTGATTGCAATTACATCACCATTTCCCAAATACACATCCTTTATATAGTTTTCTATAGCAGTTAAGGAAGCTGCAGAAGCTTAATAAAACAGCTTAATAATCCGACCAGAGGTATGTCTACTGTGTGTGCCAAACAGGTAAAAATTAGACTTATTTCATAAACAATATACACCGAATCCATTAATGATCATAAGCAAGCCAGATCCTTTGTTTTTAGAATTGTGTATATTTCTTATAACATTTGAAGGGGCATACCTAAATAAAATACCTTGATAAAAACTAGTTTTCGTAACTGAAAAAGCTTTCTCGTTGACTTGTATAGAAGAAGGAATGGCCTCTATTGACAAATAGTTTTCTGTGTAAAGTCCCTTATATATTTTGTCTCCTTTGCAAATAATATGATCCAGGTCACCAGAATTCCATAAGCCTGATAGTCGAGAGTGTGCAATTGCGTAGAGGGCATTACAAACACACTGTCTGCCTGATGTTTCACCAAACTTTTCATGTGATTGGCTAAAAAATGATCCAGTCACACATTTCAAAATCCTATATATAGGTCCTGTGTTACTTTCAATGTCACCATCTCATAACAACAAATTCAATTTTAAAAATGACATTTTCATAACTATTAATAAGACACAAATAAATATTACAGCTCTTTTTAGGAACAATTCCCTATCTTTCACCATGGAATGTAATTCTAACTCACTTACTTTGCATGCATAACTTGCGCAGAGATAATCTTTGCATATGTGTGCCTCTATGGCTGCTCGATAACTTTCCAGAGATATCATATCCCTTTTTAAAATAACAAACATATAACTTTATAACGTTTTATATGCTTTGTAATGAAAACATGGCCTAGGTTTTGGGTGCAGGGAAATAAAGAGAAGACAATATTATATCTCAAAAAATTTATTATTATGTATTATATTAATATCAAGATGTATAAAGAATATTCAATTGATTGGTTTTGTATTAATTTTATATTTTGTATTAATTCTATAGTATGAATACAGTTGCTTTTCAGCAAAATATTCAGTTGCTTTACAGCAAAATGTTCAGTTGCTTTACAGTAAAATATTCAGTTGCTTTTCAGCAAAATATTCAGAGTCAGCCAGGGGCAGGCTGACTGAACAGACCACTCTAAAAAACGCCCCAACCTCACAATAGAAATCAGAAAGACTAAAGTTTATGCAGATAAAAAGGAGCAAAATACAATAAAACAGACAAAGAGTAAAAGAAAAGGCACGGTACATAAGGAAATGGAGAGAATTATTTGATAAAAGCTTTTTTGATGTAGTTATGGACATTTTTCCTTGAAAATCTTTGTGTTTTGGTGTTTTGAAAAGGTAGTTTTTTAAGTCACGTGACGCCACTATGGCGTCATTTTGAATATATTTTTAAATCAAATGTATGTTCATTGTCTTACAAGAAAAGGAGCCAAGTTTCATGAACATAGACCCATTGGTTCAATTTTTATTATCCCTCCAAGTCTTAATGGTCTAAAATGATGTTTTTTGCTTTGGGAATATAGCTGTTTATATTTTGGGACTGAAAGGGTACTAGTGCTAAGTGCTGACAAAACAAATCAAACCTTGAATCTCTGTATAAATAAAAGCAAAAGGGTTTCCACTGGCAATGACGCTCATCAGTAGAACAATGCAACACACAAAAAGGTTTTTTAAATTATTTATAAATTCTCAATCTTTTTGAGTAGGCGCCGTTAATTAAATAAAAATAGCCATTGCTGTTAAAAAGGATTAACTAATTTAAGCATATTTCATTTTGGAAAAAACGGTGCTCAAAAGTTAGCGAGCTTTTGTTATAGTCTGTTTTTTGCATTGGACACGCTGACACAAAATTTTACGGAAACCTGCACACCCTGCAACCTGCAAATAAGTGGCACCGCATTGTCATACAATTGTCATATATTTATATAGGGAAGCTGGCCAGTGCTTATTTGTTTCTCATTTCGTGACTAACATAGATAGTCGTTGTTGTGGTTTCTAGCTTTTAAGATAGTGCTTTAAATATTTTCAGAAGCTCCATACTTTCTTCTCTGAAAAGAACTTTTGGAAAAAACATGTTTGATTAGGTGCTGTCAAAGGAAATTGCGGAATTTGTTGATACTTCTCTGACGCGTCCGAACCTTACAAGTGGTCGATGAGTCACGTAAGGGCCATGAGACTTGCTGACACCTACCTGAATGTGGGTATGAAAAGAAGAAATGCGCAGTTTTTGTAAGTAAATATACTGTACATGGGCATATTTTGACTTGGTGTGGCATGATGTAGACTGTTTTTGCATGATGTGGGATGATTTGGGATGATGTGGCCTGGTCCGCATTTTAGCAAATGCGCGATGTTTGGAGTTAGAATTTCAACATGCCTTTTTCTTAACAAGTTTCTTGTATGTCTCTTTATACTTCAATTGACCTCGTCTCTCAAAAGAGTGTCATAGCCTAGCTAGCATCTTTATAGCATGTTTTGACTCCAACACATGAAATTTAAAATGCACAAACAATTAAGATGAGATCCATAATGGTAGGTATTAATTAAGCGCACACTGACTAACGAAGAAGAAGACTTTCCGTTTCTCTTTAATTATTTTGTTTTCGTCTTCCCGAATTCTTATTCCTGTATGATACAATATCTGGCGACGTGGATAAGCCTGAGTAAACTCAAAACACCTACAGTGTTTGACACAACTGAATATCCAAATATCTCTTGAGTTTTAAGCTCAATAAAAGTTTTTAACAAACTCCTTTGAGGAGCAGTGTTATGTTTACCTTTAGTTTTTGTCAAAGTACTGCATAAGATTCATTGTTTATGACTGTAAATCTTGACGCTAGAAAATCTTGAGCATGTACAAATTTTTACAGTTGTCCTTGATGCAGATAGACTGTAGTTAGTTTGGAGAGTGCCATTTCTAAGCAAGATCTCCTATATAATAATATTTTGTCAGTATCCAATGATGGTATGTTTTATTCAAAGTGCTGTGTGAATACATACGTTGTAGATGCAGCTTAATACTCTTGATTGTATTTAGAATGCCTAGAATAATTAAATTTAATGAAAGTTGGGTTGAAAATTTAAAATGGTTGCAGTGCCTTTTTTGAAGGATTATTTGATGTCTGACTTTGCTTATTTTCCATACGTTTCCTCAAAGTGTGTAGAACAACTTTCTTAACATAATGTGAAACTAAGTGACAGTAGAGAGAAATTAAATTATAGATCACTTGTGATCGATGCAGTGGTCAGATAATGGCCTTATCTAATCTTCAGTTACTTTATTTTATAGTATACAGTATTTTATTGATAGTTTGTTGCTTAACTTGTCCTTCCTGTGTGACTATGCAAAGTTTATTTGACAAATTCTATTATTCTTTTCTGCTAACAAAAAACAACGTTAATAAAGAGCTTTAATATTTTAGACCATATGTATGTTCCAAATAGATGTTATAGTTGACATTCTGACATTTTGAATGATATAACATGGTTTTGTATTGTTGTTTGAGCCTCTTGAAAATAAAATATTTATACAGCATGAGTTTCTCAGTAACCGTGTAAACGGCTCTACCAGGCATAAAATTGTCCTAAAAATACTGACTGTTTTTGATAATTGGTCCTAAATTTCCATGACAGTTTTTCCTAATGTCATAAAATTTTGGCAAAAAATGTCCTAAATTCCTAATTTTTTCACTCTAACTCAGCCTGGGAGGCCTGAATACATCATCTACCGGATACCAAGGATGTGGAAATGTACAATGCCGCCAAGATGCTAATTGTCCGTCTCGGGGCCAAACATGCAACGGATGTGGTATCGGTGGTCACTTTAAATGATGTTGTTGCAAGACCTCTGCTAACAATCGCTGCCAACCGCCTCCAAGAACTAACTTCACCCCAGCAAGAATTTGTACGACAAGATTTAGTTACTGAAAAATCATCACACATTTACACCGTTATATCACAAGGTCACCAGGAGCAACAAGAGATTTAACTAATTGAACCCCCAAAAAATTGTTCAAACCGCTCACCTTGAAGGTAAAGATTGGAGACAACATCTACATAAATTTCTGCTGGCTTACCACACAACAACATACACCACCGTCGTTATAGTTATCTATAGCAGTAAATAATTTTGTATTGCCCGTCAAAACGTCAAAAGATTTTGTATTAACCGTCAGTACAAAAAGTAAAATTGTTAATAATTTGCATATTGCGCGTTAAGACAAAACGTTTTCACACTGTTACTTTTATCCCAACATGCAACATGCGTTGCATGTTTGGCCGGAGACTGACAATTAGCTTTTAACCTTCCGATCAACGCCTTTTGGTGTTCGCGCATATTCCAAACAACGACTTTTGGCATTCTGAGACCTGGTCAGGGAAATCAGGTTGTAGCTGGGAAACGGTTTGTTTTAGGCACTCAATTAATAATTGTGACATTCGAAAGAGCACAAAATTTAATTCCACTAAAACCTAATTCTTTGCGCATTTTCATCAATTCTTAACCTGAAAAAAAGCAGGAGGAATCAAAAATGGCAAGAAAGAAACATGAATACTTTTTGCGGGATTTTTACAACTTCTGTGATTTCTGTAATTGTTTTATCAAGGTATAAAGCAGCACCAGGATGCTATTTTTTCCATTTATATCTCTGTCCCTTTCTATTTGGAGAGGTTTAGGTCTACCTTCTCAGAAAAAAGCTGATCAGCTAAAATAAATAAGTTCTTTCTAATGAACACTTACAATGTCTTTTGTTGTAGAGAGATTAAGACCATTTTTTATTGAGCTAATATCATTCTACTGTTCTTATGTTTTAGGCGATGATCTTTTGTCTGGTGAAACAAAGCTCAGTTTAACTTGCCATGTGTTGATATTGCTGAATAGCTCATTCAAGAAGCTAACTGAAGGTATATATAAAAACGATTATATATTATTTTTCAAAGTTTCAAATTTTTAGTATCAATTACATTATGTTATAATATTGCCAGGAGTAGACACAATGCATGCAAGTTTGCACATGTGTATAATAAATAACTCATCGTATACACAAATATAGAAGATACATTGACACATTCAATTTACAAACAACTTGTGCTTTAGAATTATATAAAAGCATAGTCCAGACTAACAATACTTCAATATTTAAAATGGTTGATCGTACCATCGGACTCAATTAGAGACATAGAGGCAAATTACAAACATAGAGGCCTTGTTCAAAAAAATAGGTCACTCACCAAATAAGTACAAAATATCCCAAAAAAGGAAGTCAAAGAATGACTGCCACATTGATATTTCTTTTAAAATGTTATCTTAGTAAACGGTACCAGAGGACCAAAATCGGTTCTTGTTTCAGTGGATGGAAGGAAATTATTCTCGGTGCCCTCTTTTATTTAATATATTTATTAACGATCTTTTTTATATTTTACAAGACACAGATATTTGCAATTTGCTGACGACAATACTTTATTCTCTTGCAAAAAAAACTCTTGAAGAGGTCATTTCCGCCCTTAAAAATGACCTTAAACGAGTCCTTGACTGGTTTATCATAAACCAGCTTCAAGCAAACCTGGCAAAATTCCAAATGATGTCCCTGGGTACCCCAGCAAAAAATATAACTATTAAAATCAATCAGTACGAAATCAGATCTTCTGACTCAGTTAAACTTCTTGGAATAACCATTGACCACAATCTCACTTTTAAAGCTCATGTGGACTCACTGTGTACAAGAGCAAGTGCGTGTTTCTCAGCTCTAAACAGAGTCAGGAATCTGATTTCTCAACGTAAATCTCTACTTTTGTGTAATGCTTTTAATCCCTCAGTTTTTCGATATTCACCTATTATTTGGATGTTTTGCGGTAAGACATCATACATAAAGTCATAAAGTCAGTTGAAATGCTTCATAAACAGGCATTAAAGCAGTTACTGGCGAATTCGATTTAAATTACGATGACTTATTGCGAAACACCAAAACTAAATCTATACACTACGCATTACATCTGGTTCACCTTATGAGTGAAATATACAAAACAGGAAAACATCTAAGTCCATCCTTCATGCAAGAAATCTTCGTCGTGAAGCCAATCCCTTATGGACTGAGAATGACAAATCTTTTAACCTTACCTAGTGCAAGGACTAAGACATTTGGTACAAATACACTTGCGTTCCGTGGAAGTCTTTTATGGAACAACACTCCTGATTATGTAAAAACTGTGCCCAGCTTAAATACCTTTAAGAGCAAACTAAATTGTATAAATTTGCAAGCAGGGTTTTTTTCAGCGAATTTTGCCACCGTATAACGGTGGCAAAAACTCAATTTTCAGATTGAGTTTTAAACTCAATCTTAGGAAATAAAAAAAAATTATATGGTAAAATCATAAAAGAGAGTGTTGGTTGGTTAATTTCCAAGATTATTTGTATTTAAGGTAACTTTAACAGAGCAGAGTCCATATATAACATTATGTAAATAGGGAAAGCCGAACGGCAAGACATCGCCGGCATTTTGATGTGAAGATTCTAAGAAAATTTTACGGTTGCCGATATTTCCTTCAGTAAATATTCTCTAGCCTACCCATCATGTCATTAGGCTAGTTTTTTAACATAACCTGCTGTTTTTTAGAGCCTTTAACTCAATCTTCATTCACAAAAACGGTGGCAGCTTAAAATCCTGAAAAAAAACCTGGCCAAGATCTTTGCAGGTGCACAATATGCTCATAGAATGACGAAATTTTTATTTTGTGGTTGTTTTTAGTTTTATTGGTATTATTAGTTTAATTTTTACTATTGTAAAGCCAACGTTTAATAATTGAAATAAATAAATAAATAAGATATATGGAAATAGCCAATTATTTAACGTGACTTAAGAAAATTGGGTAAAAGCACTGAAAAATCAGTGATTTTCTGGCAAGAATATAATTTGGAAATTTTGCAATTAAATACCACTATAATGAGTAAAGCATGCCAAAAGGAACAAACGATGCTCAAGTAAGCATTTTTCAAGATTATTGTTAAAGAACTGATAGGAATGAATGAATGACAGGACTAAAATCACATAAAAATCAGTGGTTTTACGCAATTTTATGGACCACAACAAAAAATAACAAAAAAATAACAAAAAAACAAAACTGTACTCCAGGGACAAGCTACAGGATTATCTGGCATAAACCTTGCCACTCTTCCACTATAGCTCTTTCCGTTCGGATCAACCAAAGGCGTAATAATTTACTCACAGGCCTAAAATACACTAAAATACTGCATGCTGATCTCCTAATACACAACATACTAAATAAAGGCACTACGAAATTCGCTCAAAAACCATTTTCCAAAGGCTAATCTCTAGAAACGATGAGAGTCTGGAACTCACCCATTGAGATGTATTACTGACCAAAATGGAACATTTGACCAACCAGCACAACGAATATGAGATGATCCAAAAAGGACTTGTTTTCTCAATCTCTTTTACCATGCAAGCGCACAAATTGAATACAATTCTTCGATCATACTGACACTTATCAAAGAAGACCAAGAGCTAAGTGCAATTTGGAAATCCTCCCCCCTTGTATATAAAAGACACAAAAATCTAAAATATATTTTCATTCAGACAAAATTTAAAACGTAAATTGGTTGCTGCAAATTCTATATTTCTACCAAGACTATACTATACATATGTGACAAAACTTGCGAAAAGGGACCATGCTGTTTTTACATCGTGCTTATTAGCACGGCCTGCTTGATAAAAATTTCCGCATGTCATATAAATACTATGCAAATATGCCCGGTGGGCTTTATAAATTTGCACGTGTGTGTATTTATGCATCATGCCTGCGTGCTTTATTGCACGCGTGTAAAAATTGCACGCTGACCTGTCAGTTATCAAAAATCGAACACGAAATACATCTAGGTATCTACTGCCAGAGATATGCCGCCAACAACTTTTATTAAATTGCTTAGTAGCTTTAATAGCAATGTTAATCTTTGGAATATAATTAAATCTTTTAGTAACTTCTCTTAGTGTGTCAAGGGTCTTCGTAGGATGCAAAAAAAAAAAAAATTGTTGTTTTTCTTCATTGCAGTGACGGATTTAGCCCTAGTCAGAATATCACGAAAGAAATATAGCAGCTTTAATTTTTAATAGCTTTATGTATGATGATGGGTCTTTAGAGACTATGTTATGTTTGTTTACATAACCAAAGAAATAACTGTGCTAACAAAAACGTTTGAATGTTTTTGCTTTTTAAAACTATCTATCATTACATTGGTTTACATTCACTAGTACGTGCCTTCGAACGTTTTACATTAACTAATGTTTTAAAACCGTTTAAAAACGATTTATAAAAAAGAAAAACGTTTTCTTCTCCTATCTCCGAATGGCACATTTATTTTTTGATACGTGTTATGAATGACATCCTAATTATTATGCCCGCGTTTTAGAAATGCTTGCGTGCTAAAACGCTCGCAGATCGTGCTAAATCACATGCGTGTCAAAAGGCAAGTGTGGTAATATGCACGGTACATAAAACTCGCCTCGTGCTGTAATGCATGCTTGATCATTTTTTGTAGCACCCATGCCTGGACTAAAATGACACGCATGCATTTCTCTGTAACACGGCGTGCATAATAGCACCCCCTTCTTTTTTTGCAAATCTGATAACATAACAACTATTGCGCTCAGCCACCACTATAGTGTCATTCTAAGCACAAATCTGACACTCCAAATTCTATAACCCCTAAAAAAGCCTTAAATTCAGCTTATTAACAAATGAGTTAATTTAGACTCAACACGGATCAACACAAATCTGCAGCCCAAGCCTATAATAAAAATCCAGTCCTTATTAAGAAGTCAGAAGCAACGATGAGATTAAACTTTGTTACACTCAACACACTAAATCGAAGCACAAAAATGAACTCTTCACCTTTTACGATTTCTAATAAATTATCGCCACAAACGAAGCAGAAGAAAAGATTAATTAAATTGAGTACACAATAACAACAATGAAGCACAGAAAAACTTAAGAATAATACCGAACACTTACCAACATGGCTAAGTAAATATTTTAGACAAATAAATATAATTCATGAAATATGTGACAAAATTTGCAAAAAAGGGACCATGTTGTTTTTAGACGTGCTTACAAACACGGACTGCGTGCTAAAAAGTTCCCTGTGTCATATAAGTACCATGCAAATATGCCCGATGGGCTTAATTAAACTGTGCTGAACAACACGCTACTGCGTGTGAAAGTTGCCCGCGTGCGAAAGAACGCATGTTCCATGTTTTATAGCATGCGTGTTCCGTGTTTTTGTTTTTAAAACACATCGTACATTATTAGCTAGACCATTCGGAATAATAAATAAATTGCTTAGTAGCTTTAATTAATGGCACTGCTAATCTTTGGAATAGACTTAAATCTTTTAGTAACTTCTCTTAGTGTGTCAAGGGTCTTCGTAGGATGCAAATTTTATTTTAGCTCTAATCAGAATATCACAAAAGAAATCTGAGAGTTTTAATTCTTTAATAGCTTTATGTATGATGATGGTCTTTATCGCCGTACATAAAGCAATTAAAAATTAATGACTTTGTGTCTCCATGTGTGCTACTGCTGTGAATACGTAAAAAAGCATGTTCTGAATCCGCCTCTACATTGATCAATCGTTATTTGTTTATGTTTCGAAATTCGA
>JAUCNQ010121040.1:0-10639 GCA_032352715.1 Bougainvillia muscus
TTTATATTTGTTGGTATAAATTAGTACATAAGTCACTATTGTAAAACCAACGTTAAACAAAGAAATAAATAAATAAATAAATAAAAAAATCATGAATCAATGATTCTAACAAACCTTTCAAAGCTTCTATCAGAGCAGGGTTATCATGAAGTCTTAAACCTTTACGAAACCAAAGCAGCACACGAGCCATAACCCACTTGCATGCAAATTTTACTGGCTAAATCAAAAACAATCTAAAACAACTTAGAAATGAGAATTAAAGTCATATTACAGGATAAAATAAAAGTGAATCTGTATTAATATGAAGACTTAGAAATGCACTTCTATACAGGCAAATGTTGATATACAGTCGGAGTACTAAGCAATGATATGGCTAGCGAAAAAATATTTAATTCAGGTCACGATATAGTTATAATAAGACTCTTTTTTTCTTTTTTTTTATTATAAGTTAAAGCGTGTTCTGAATTTGATGCTGGGGACTAGAATGTGGTTGGATAGCCAAAAGTCAGAAGTTAATACCTCTCTAGAATATAATACTACAGAAATAATTTACATAATTCACTATTAAAACTATTACGTTGCTAAATAAATGAGCATGTTTGTTTAGTGAACATCAAAGAAATCTCTTATCACAATTCGCACAATTTTCATCTCAGAAGAAGATGATGATACTAATAAGCAAAAAGAAACTTCTTCTGAATGAAAATTAACACGCTTTGTGGACGATTTGTGGGCGAACCCTTAGTTGAGAATTGCGTATTCTTATTAACATAATATCCTTGGAAAGCACAAATGTGATTTCTAATGTACAGCAGTTAGGTGTCTGGCGATATTTTAATTTGTCTGCTAGACGACTTTAACCAGGGCTCACACATAGCTACCTGAACATTCTTGCTGCATTAACAGGAGGATTGCGTTCAAGTATGTGTGAGCATTTTGGTACACTAGTAGGCATGGAAGGGTCAGCCGTTATTGGTAAAGGCAATAAAAATAATAATTTCCGTGTTAAATTCTATCCATCACCTTACACAATGGAAGTTAACCCTTCATCACTTAGTGTAGACAAAATGCTCACACATACTTGAACGCAGTTCTCCAGTAAACGCAGCAATAATGTTCAGGTAAGTGCGAGCACTGGTTAACGTTGCCTAGCAGACAAATTAAAATATCTCCAGACACCTAGCTACTGTACTACATTAGAAATCACATTTGTGTTAATCTAGGAAAGTAGGTTTATTATAATTTATAAATTAATTTTCAGATGTTTTTACCTAATCAATTTCATTAAAATAAATGCAACTATCCGACATGTAAGTCCACCATTATTGATCTTTGAGCATTACAGTTTTTATTAAATATGGTTGGGATATTTTGAGTCAACAAAATATGTCATTTTACTTTCCATATTAACTCCATACATGAGAATAACAAGAGAACGCAAACGAAATTTGACACTTGTATGGGCTTTTCCGTTACTAGATTTGTCCAGAATATTGCTTTTTGACAGACAAAAGCAGAAACAAATAAATTTGCGTTTTCGAGTTTTCGATAAACATTTTTTATCAGAATTCAGATACTAACTTTAATTTGTGGACCAACCTGTGCCCTTCATTTGGGGTAAAATTTATAATTCCTTATTGCGTTTATATACGTCCATAATAATTGTATAGGACTATCTACAAATGACTTCCATATTACAACATTTTCAAAAGGAGAAAAGCGTAAAATCAAATTAACATCCATTAAGGGACCATTTACTACATTTTTCATCACAGACAGACAGAAGTGTCATACTAATATGCGATTAAAAATAATGTTTTCTATCCATTTAGTCTTTTTTAAAGTCTTAGAAGTGAAAAAAAGCCATTTTGGTTAATAACTCACGTATGAAAGAATAGTTGCACTGGTCTCAAAACATTCTGCGTTCAAAATTCCCTGCGGAAAAACACAACTTTTCGAAAAATAAACTATGAAAAACACAGACCTACTTTACAAAAATGCAGACATCAGCAAAAAAGGTAATGTTTACGTCATCAATTTTATATATGTGTACAGTTAAATGCTTAACAAACATCTATGCCAAGTTTCAGGTTATGGGGACAATTAGAACAAACGTTAGAACTCCACTATTGTTTGTTAAAACAGGTGTCAAAAAGTCCATACATCAATTACAATAGCGTGTTTGTCTTATATTTGTTTTATATTTTTGAATGAAAGTCTGTACACCCTTTTCGCAGTGATGTATAAAAAGAAATCAAAATATTGGGTAAAAAAAAAAAAAAATTGAGCGGAGTGAAGTATTTATTCTTATCTTTTTTAAACTTCCACATTGTGAGTGTTTGTATCGAAGTTTTATATATGCGCATCATAAATTGATACAGTATGTATATATTTAGTTAACTAAAATAAACAAACCCTTAATATATATGATGGTAACAAAATGGTCACACACGCTTTAACAATCCTGAAGCAAAATGCTTTTGGATTGTTAAAGTGTGTATGATCATTTAACAAACACTAGGCATTAAAAGGTTTAAAAAAATAATTATTATCGGTTTATTCTGTAATATATACATTAGCAATTCTAAAACTGCTGATAAATACAGTAGTTGTGTATATTAATAAGATTTGTCTCAAACTTTCGTTTCACAAACCATTTCATTTTCTTAGAAGGTGACATTGTTCATTAAAAGTACGTATGAAACGATGTTGTTAAATCAGTGTTTGAGACAAAGCAAACAAAACTATGAGTCACAACAATTTTTATATTCACAGCTATAGATCGCATATTTCGCAAATACTATTTGTATAAAGTATTATTACCTTATACTTTTGTTTGTGAAGGTCGTCAGTATGTTGTCTTTTAAAAATATAAGATCCGATGTGTAATTAAAGGAGAAAAAAACAGATAAGATACTTTGGGACCAATAAAGCTTACATGTTTTGGAATTCACCATAAAAATATTCATAAAATTAGAGTCGACTATATAAATCAGTGAAATAAAGTTTCAAATATTCATTTCTTTAGCAATCAGTACTTCCATAAAAACGTCACGATGACGGCCTAAGAACTTCGTTATAACGTTCTTGGAGTGTGGCATCTGATCTGGGTTTTTAAAATTTGCACTATGTAAGCTTTCTCATTTTTCATATTGCGCACCTAAAAACCTACACCTTACTACTTGTTTAGTGGAAAAAGGTAAAGAAATACTAAAAAAGGTGTGATATACAGCCGAACATATTGATAATCCTTATTTTGACTACTGAGCACAAACCAGAACATTAACAAAACACTAAAAACTGAAGTAAAAAATAATGTGTTCATTGCTCAAATGAAGAAGAATGATTTCCAAAAATGAAATGAATGAAAGCTAAAAAACACTCAAATGACACAAAACACTGAAACGATAGAAAACACAGTAGCACCTTAACAACAAATACCTTAAATCCTGCTGGTGCTGATTTGCTCTGTATAGATAAAACAATGAATATATACTGTACTATATAATATTTCATTTTTCATATATACCATCTGATTCACTGTAACCAAACTCCTGCGCGGTCATTGAAGAAAATTATTCAAACAATTTTTTGGCCTGTTCAATTTTAGTACACTTCGCATATCAGTAAAAAGTCCAGAAACGATATCAGAAAACAAGGCGACGTCGTATTATCATCGTGAAAACAGCACACGTATATGATGTGTAGCTTTGACATCATCTAAAAGTAAATCTGACGTTTGTAGTTAATCAGAACTGACTGGAAATCAAGTCTGATTGCTTAACGTCACATTTAACCTTTAATTAAATAATAACCTTTTACAACTGAATATAGAGTATTTGTCTTTAGGCTTTAGCTCTTTTCATTGTTTTAGTTCATGGTGTGATTTTCACCGCAGTAGAAGTGTATTTTGGCTGAACATACTACTGCTCAGAAGAAATGCAACTGTTTCATAAAATGAGTTACTGAGATAAAAATCCAATAGTCTTATAGCTTTGGTTGCATCATTCTATAACAAATGAAACACATCAAAAACACACAAGATGTTAAAAGACCTATTGTAAAGATAAAAAGCCACAAGGCTCTAACACAGAAAGAAAAATGTAAATTGTTAAAATAAACGCAATAGTCATCTCAATAAAAAGTGTCTAAGGTACTGTGAACTCACAATTAATAGTGAGAAATAAGATCAATTTGTTACAAAAAATACAATATTCGTCGTATCAAATAATACCCTGTTAAGTAAACTTTTCTTGTTTCGAGCATTGCATTTCTACCAAGAATGGTTTTGAAATTTGAACCTGGTTATATAACAAACCAATTCTGAAACTTTCAAGACTGCAAAAAATAGTTTTTTACAATTACACTACATTACATTACACTAATTTGTTACAACATCTTTTCAATTTAAATTTTTGGACGCTGAATCCAAATGCCGTCATTTTTTTCTAATTTTCCTCCGGTTCATTCGATTCAGACGGTTCATTCGATTCAGACGGTTGATTTGATTGCAAGCTCACATCTTGTACATTTAAGCTCAATATTGAGGAAAATCGTAAATTAAGCACCTCTGAGTCGATGCTTTCGGACGGCCTAAGAGGTGTGTATTCATCATTCTCTGATGGCTGTCTTTCCATCGAGCAATCAATACTTTCACAAGGTTGTCTGTCTACTAGTGCAACATGGTAAGCTTCTTCGTACTGATCAAGTGGATATTGAGCGATTACATTCTGATGCATGAATAACATTTGCTGCAGAGTATAACTGAGTAATCTTACTGAGTGGTCTTGAACAATAAGAACTTCAGAATTTTCTGCTCCAAATACAGGATGGTTATTTCCTATGTCCAAGAGAAAGTTGTCATCATTCTCAACAGCAGCATTTGCTCTCAGATTGATATTGACAGCTGCTTCATTTACTGCTGCCAACTGACTCTCAACATCAGTGGGTGACGATTCTTGCATTGTTTGAGGTGGTTGTTCGTCTATGGATGTGTCTTGATGTACTGCTGGAATACTTCCATGCCCACTGTACCGAACTGGGTATGTATTATAATTTACTTGCGTGATAGAATTAGTATCATCGTTGTTGATCAAATATTCTAATTCACCTGGTAATTCTTTTTTAAACAGGAATGCTAGTTTTACAAGATCTGTAGCATCACACTTCTTCTTCTGCGTTTGTTCTCGGGTGTGTTGAACGAAGAGCTGTAATACATCACTGGCTTGTCCATAACCTGAATGTATAGCTAAAGATGAGCCCACAATCTATAACGAAAACACGAGTGCATCAAATTATAACTTTCATTTTACGCAACTTGTTAATTGTAAGCTAATCGAAAGTTACAAAAAACAAAACATATACTTGAAATTGTCTACTTTAAAGGGATTGTATGGTCAAAAATAAAAACAAGATATATCGATTCGCACATAAAAAAAACTCTTAATTCGTTGTTCTTACCCTGGTTCCTCTTTTGAAAGACTTTGTTTATTGGCAAACGCATTCAGCGCTCAACTAAATTTCAGTCTTATGCAACGGCCATTTTGATTTCTGAGAAATGATTTCATTTGCATATGACATCATAGTTGAGCGCTGAGTTAACCAATCAACTGCGGCTCTCAGAATATTCATGTGGAACAAGCGTGAAATGTAGCCTACTTGATGACCGCTTCGCTGAAGTTTCTCCAAGCGAAGTGCAACGAAAGCGGTCTAGCGTCGCCTGAACAAGGAGGTTGATGTTTTTGGTGCGCCTTCGAGAAAAGCCGAAAACAAAATCAAGTAATTTGAGAGAAAAAAAGAAAAGTAGGTTGCCAGATTATTATGTCTGAGTTTCCTTCAAGGATATGTATATCTTTTTGTTTTGTTTTTGACCATACAATCCCTTTAAGGAACACTGCTTTAAGGGACCGTCCACAAAATTCGTATCTCAGATCGTACCATATTCATCACAGATGAAGTGTTATTGTGCATATTTAGTTATTTTTGATGATCAATCTCTTACTTAAAAAGTGTTAGTGAGCTAGTTTCGGTATTTTTAAAGCAGCATTATCTATGGATTTAGTGGATCAAGAAGTTTTCACAGAAGCGAGAAGTAAAATTACTTAAGCCCTCAAAGACCCTTGATTTACGTTTTGGAATGATGACGTTTAACAGGATGGGCATATTGTTTCATTAAAGAGTGGAAAAAGTTAAAAAAAACTCTGTATGAAAATTGATACAAATTCCATTCGAATTTTGTGCACAGTGGTAAAGAGAGTTTTTAATACTGAGGCTTTATAATACATTAAACAAATTCTTGATTAATTTCATACATGAGCCAAACAAGCGTGGCTATCCAATCTATATAACTAGAAATTAAGACTCACTTCTATTCCTAAGGGTTCGTCTCGAAAATTCTATTTAAGTCTATATAAGTCCGTTAGCATAGGTGGATCCGGAACATTTAACCTAGTAGGATCGACAAGAGGGAGAACAAAAACCCACTGACTATAATAGTAGCAATCATTTGCTAATTATTGAAGATAGTTAGTTTTAGTCTCTGTCTTGGAGCTCTGACTAGTTCTGAATCCGCCACTGTCTGCTATAAGCTTTATTGCTGTTTGTGTCGCACGTCTTCTACAATTATTTTTTTTGTTTTCATTTTTTATTACACAGGGCACACATTGATAACAATATTTTGTACATATTGAAGTGTATATATCATGTATAAAAATTCGTAAATAAATAAATTAATAAAATTCACAAATCATTTCATTTTCATCTCAAAGAAAGTGTCATGCAAACTTTGAATGAAAAATTGATAATAATGAAGTAAAAGTTCAAAGCAGATGTTTTAGACAGTACCTTAGGATTCGTCTTAAAAATTCTCTTTAATTCGCTTCACAAATTGCTTCATTCTCATCTAAGATGAAGTGTTATTGTGCATACAAAGTATGCACAATAACATTTCACCTGAGATGAAAATTGACACGAATGAAGCGCATTTATAAAGCGAATTTTTGAGACAGTACCTTTATAGTGAACGTGGTTACATTCGTAGAAGTGAAGAACCAACCTTGTTTATATTTTTTTGGAAGTCATCTCCACCATCACAGTCCATAGGAAACATGCATCCACCAGTAGACACGCAGACTGAATTTAAGGTGAAATCTTCTGCAGTATCTTCGCGATTCTCCTTACCAACATAAAGCATGTAACCATTTTTTTTAATTTTGGAAACAAATTCCAAAAATCCTTTATCTTTACTTAGGCCAGGAGGTATGAAGCCTAAAATTGGATACAAATAAATAATCATGTAAGCGCAATATGAAAGATAATTCAGTTGACTCTCTGTAATTCGACTCCCCATAATTCGAACAACTCCATAATTCGAACAGGGTTTTTTCCCCGTGAAGAGTGTTCTCCAAACCAACTTCCCATAATTCGAACAACTCCATAATTCGAACGATTATTATCCCCGATAATTATCACAGCCTGAAGGAAGACAGAAATTTATAAGGATATATATTTTACTTTTAACAAACGACATTAATGCAGATTCATTTCTTTTCATAATATTACCAGTGGATTACTATCGACATATTGGAATACGCTATAACGATTTTTTAAGATCTAATTATGCATTCTATATAAACTGCTGTCAAATACACAACGTTCGTATGGAAATTCATATCTATATTCATACAGAATTAATGTATGCACACAGACACTTCTTCTGATATGAAATTGGTTCGATTTACAATAGTAATATTTTTGGTGATCCCTTACTCCATGTCCACACAAGTTGACGCTGTATTCTTCATAGTTTTTTAAAAAAACACGAAATATCTATCTTTAAGTACCTTTTATATCTATCCAGGGTCGAGTCTAGAATAGGAGGGCAGCGTTCGATCAGTTTAATCATTGCAATAAAATAATAAAAGAGGCGCCTTCACCATCATAGTTCAATAAACAGCGACAGATACAGAAAGACCTGTATGAGTCCCTATAATCTGCTTACCTACAGACTTAACTGGTGGAAAGACCTGTATGAGTCCCTATAATCTGCTTACCTACAGATTTAACTGGCGGAAAGACCTGTACGAGTCCCTGTAATCTGCTTACCTACAGACTTAACTTGCGGAAAGACCTGTATGCGTCCCAGTAATCGACTTACCTAAGAGGAAAAATAAATTGCAATTATTTGATCTGTCAAATTTAGTGAATTCTTTATTTAATCTGGTTAAGAAATGATTTATTTTACTCTTGTTTGTTGCATCTTTATGAAACACTGTTCCTGATACATGCGTTTCTAATCTATTTTCGAGAAACTCTTTACATTTTTTATATTTTCCAGGACTCGATGTAGAGATAAAACTGCAGCAGTTTATGCTTTGACACCTGTCATGGCCTGTGTTTACGTTACTTAGCTTCTTCTTTTTTCGAGCCATGGTACAACACGGTACAACACTAGTAGAATGATTTCATGATGCTTGTAGTAGCATACAACTTTTTGTTCTATTTTTTATTCTTTCTAAAACAAAAACAACAATTTCATGGTTTTAACCGTTAAAAAAAATTCAAACAAAATTCTAAAATTCTAAAGAACTTTATCTGTTTCCTTTATCTGTGACACAAAATTAACAAAAACGGAAAGAATAAAAAACTGAAGGTGTATTGATATTATAACCAAAAACTAATCGATTTGGACTGTATCCTGCTTGGTTTTGTAACGAGTTTTTGCATTGAGGGCTGATGCCAATACCCTTTCTGGATGACATTGACGATGATTATTACTGTGATGAGGTTGAAGATGATGCTTCCCAACAGAGCGATGACAATTAATCTGGAAAATGATATGCATGGTGATAACGAAACTGAACAGATACATTAAAATATAAAGATGGATTCAGTGTTGATTCAGAAGAAAAACATGAAAGTGATGATATTGATATATCTTGCTGATATTATCTGTCGCAAATCAGTTCTTTGTTGCTGTTTAATATATGTACTGTATATATACTTTAGATACAGATGATGCAGTTGAAAGACCAACAGTGAAGAAAAATAAGACAAGTATGTCAAAATTTAACCGAAAATCAAACATCAAATATAATCTGAAGAGGAAAATGGTATCGAGCAAGGGTATTATCTTCTTAACCTAAACAAACTGGTATATAAAAATTGGATAAACGTGTATGTTGATGGTCATAAAAAACCTAAAAGTGTAAGTTGGAATGAAGTTTCTTTTTTACGAAGGTCAGAATTCCCGAAACGCCGTTCGTTTTTTCGAAACTCCCGGATTCCCGTTCAGATTTTCGTCTATTCCTGATCGCTGCATTAAAAGTGCACAAAAAAAAGAATACGTCAACCAATACATCCATACTTGGGTTTTCTTTACACTTCTGCATATATACAGTACATATATTAAACAGCAACAAAGAACTGATTTGCGACAGATAATATCAGCAAGATCTATACCAAAAGTGATTAGAAACAATTTTCATCATCGCTGGATTCCTCAAAAATGTTATCAGCTGGTTTTTAGGGATTGCCATTAATAACTTAGGACCGGTGATGCCATATTCAAAGTGGAATGGACCATATTTAGTGACTAAGGGAACTTTCGGTTTTACCTCCTCCAGATTGGCGAAAATATGCATTATTGCATGCATCTTTTCAGAGTTAAGCCTTAATAATGTCCCAAAAAAAACGAAAGTTAGCGAAATAAAAATTATTAAGCAAAAAAGTGAGAGGCCATGGCTCCACTGCCCCCATTCCACTTCCAGTCAAAGGACACTCACAAAGGTCACTGAAAGGACAAGCAGAGCATTAATTTTGACAACACTGGGGTAACATGTCATTTTGGTGCCTTTGGAATGTATGTTATCGCCGAAAAGCTGCCTACGTTACATAACCTACAATGAAAGTTCTTTTAACAAGTGTAGAAACCGGCCATAGTTTCTTCTTTGGATGTTATTTTACTATTGCATGTGCTCCTATCGAAAAATGCCAATGAACTTCTGGTTTTACCAAGGACGTATAAATGCGAAGTATACTATTTACAAAACTTGACATTTAATTTAAGAGATTTTGTTAATCTTGACCTTTTCCCTGTGTTTTCAATAGCTGACTAGGGTTTTCGTAAATGCATGATACAAGAACTTCCTGAAATCCCGTCATTTTCTTTGCAATTTCCCGTCATCCTGGCTTTAAAAAGGTGATTTTTCCATTCCCGTAGGACACTCAAATTCCTGTTTCCCATTCAAAGAATTCCTAACTTCCCGTCGTCCCTGCTAGAAATTGACCTTATCCCATCTTCCCGGAAATACGTACCCCCCCCCCCCCAAGAACGAAAACAGAATTGTTCAAGCCAGATGAGTGGCGAGAGGCTTCAAAGAAAATTCTGACACGCTGAGAACTAATTCTCCATCTTGTAGCAAATATCAAATATCAACGGCTGTAATAGAAAGTAAAGAATAGAAAATCGGTCCATCAGATATTATCGCAGAATTGCTACATGGTGATAGTATCAACAGAAATCTATATTTAAGACCGCCACTAGTAATAAAAAAAAACCCTTCGAAATATATGTTTGGTACTTCTGTAAATTTTAAAGTAAAGACGGCAAAACATGGAACTCTAGGAAGATTTTTTCCAC
>JAUCNQ010121051.1:0-10635 GCA_032352715.1 Bougainvillia muscus
TGCTCGGTTTTTTAGAGATTTGTTACATATTTACCGAACAGATATTTTGAAGAACACCTCTGGAGGGATGCTTCCGGCGTTACCATCGTAGATTAGACTGTGTGCAAACTTACTATTATTCTTTTTGTTTAGGTTAACTCTAAAATCCAGTTGTTCGAAAATGGATTTGTTTGATTTTAGTATTTTAAGGAGCCGTCTCAAAAATTCGCTTTTTAAATTCGCTTCATTCCTATCAATTTTCATCTCAGATGAAGTGTTATTGTGCATACTTTGCACGTATGCACAATAACACTTCATCTGAGGTGAAAATGAAGCGAATTTGTGAAGCGAATTTGTAAAGCGAATTTCAGCGAATTTTTGAGACGAACCCTAATCAAATTTAATTAAAAATCTATTGTTAAGGATTGTCCCCAAGTGCGCAAGTTTGCATTAATTTTCTTTCATAAGAAGCTTTCTCTTTTTTATTGCATTAAAATGTAATACCCCTACGTACTCCTTACGCACACTTATATTTTATTTGTTTCCTTATACTTAATAGCAGTGTCTCAACACTAAAGTGGCCATCTTGTATAAATAATCGTAAATAAATCTTCCAATCAATAGAATGAAATTAAGTTGGGTTTAGGGTAAAAGCTATAACAAACTGATTTGCGTGCGATATTCTAAATAAGTTCAATTCTACCATAACAATATGGTGAAATAAACCAGTTATATTCTACCATAACAATATGATGAAATAAACCAGTTATATTCAGTTGATACTTTTGTTGTTGCAGGTGAAGATGATACGATGTTGGCTGTTGCTCTTGGTAACACTGCACATCTTGTTTTCATGATGGCCAAATTGATGGAGTTACCATTGCGTTATCCTATTCGACCAATGGGATCACGATCTTCTGTTGTAGATCTTGTAACGGACAAACTAAATGATAACCAAAGAGAGTAAGATACCGAACACAAAATTCGTGTGATAAATCGTTTTTAATTTTCATTCAAAATGAGTGTCTTTGTGCATATTAACGACGCTTATTCTGTGATAAAAAATGGTACGATTTGTGATACGAAATTTGTTAAGGAAGCATGAACCCTTTAACGCCTGATTGTAACAGAATGGTCACATCCTGAAGCATAATGCTTACAATTCTAGAATTAAATTCTAGCAGCACTTCTCATTGTCTTTAGCTTGGAAATAGATGAGAGAATTAAACCGTCTACAATTTTCATATCAGAGATCGTACCAATGTTATCGCAGAAGAAGTGTCTCTTTTAGCATATACTAATACACAAAGACACTTCTTCTGCATGAAAATTACTACAAAAATTCGCTTTATTCGCTTCACAAATCACTTCGTTTTCACCTCAGATGAAGTGTTATTGTGCATACAAAGTATGCACAATAACACTTCATCTGAGATGAAAATTGATAGGAATGAAGCGAATTTATAAGTGTGAAGCGAGTTTTTGAGATGGTTTTCTTATTGGTAACTGCATTTGATTACAATTCACCCCTTAACAAAGTTAACCCTTTAATTCACGAAGTCCGAAAATGGTCACACATAATTTAACAATCATGCAGCAAATGTTGCAGGATAGTTAAAGTAAGTGTGACCATTTTTTTACAACATGGGCTAAAGGGTAAATCTAGAATAGGAGAGCAGCGTCCATTCAGTTTAACAAATCCAATATTTATGTAAAAGAGTCCTGAAAAAACGTAGTTTTTCATGAAAACTAGGTAATTTGAGGACCATTTTATATAAAGGGGGCATTTTTACCATCATACTTACAGGGGCATCTTCCGATTGGCGGACCCTTACAAGAATATTTGTCATGTTTATTTAGGGTTTGTCTCAAAAATTCGTTTTAATTCGCTTCACAAATCGCTTCATCTGAGATGATAGTTGACATGAATGAAGCAAATTGGTAAAGCGAAATTTTGAGACGAACCCTTATCTTTTATTTATAGATTTCCATTATATCTGAAAGGAAAAGAGAAGTTTCATTTTCATTATGGTGTCTTTTTATTGAATAAAAATATCGCACAGGTATATTTCAAGAAAGAGAATACTCAACACTCGTTTTATTAGGCTAAAACATATAAGCCTATCGTCACCATGAGCTACTGTACTGTATTGTACTGTATGACTTTAGGTACCATAAGCCACTGCAAGACCTTAGCTACTATACGAGGCACTATAAGTGTTTTTGTTACAGTTAGCAAGTCACTGTAAGACTTTGATATCACAGGGTTGGAACTAGTCCTGGGAAGTCCTGGAAAATCCTAGAATCGAAGATTAATTAGTCTTGGAAAGTCTTTAAAAGTCCTGATTTTTGATGATTTTTCCTAAATTATTTTTACAAATGTGCCCTTCAGGGTTTTCAAACCTGCACACATGCACAAAAATCTGTTTTCATTACCCAAAATCATTCTTCTGCTTATTTCGCGTTATTTTTTGCTGGCCAGTCCTAAGTCCTGGAAATTCCTTGAATTCAGTGGGAAGTCCTGGAAAAGTCCTGGAGCTTTTGGGGCAAAAGCCTTTGAAAAAATGAAAAATTGTCGGAGAGAGTACTTAAAGTCCTGGAATTTTTTGATGGGAACCCTGTACCAGGAGACACTACTGTAAGACTTTAGGTACCATGTGCCACTGAGTATTTTGTTACTACAGTGAGCCCCGGTAACTCTGTCGCTACCACGAGCCATTGCAAGACTTAACGTACCTTGGGCCAGCCACTGTAAGACTATCGGTATCGTGAGACACAGCGAGCCTTTCGGTACCGTTAGCCACTGTGTACCAAGATAGGATGTTTTTTGTTTTTAGTTACGTTATCATAATGGTCTTGGAACTCCTGATTTACGAAATACTTTAACCAATCTTAAATTGTTACTGGAAGAAAAATATGGTGTCCGAGTGTAAGTTTGCTACTACTTATCTGTAACAGGATGTAATGTGTCAACTAAAACGATTGTTATATCCGTGACGCTCGTCGTATTTACTCGATAAATCGATACAATGTTTCTTTTTGTTATACCATTATTCCCTTCACAAAATAACGACTTGTTAAAAATAAAATCTGCTGGAAAGGATTTAAAATGGTCAAAGTTGTTATTCTCGGATACTGGGTGCAGTAATATAGGTGCAATTATATTGCTGCCTTCTGCTAGTCATTAACTGTAGCAAAAAATACACTTGTAAAAATTATTTTCTCCAAAACTCTTTGTAGAAACAAAAATGCGTATTTGATGTACTTTAAGAGTAGAAACGCTAGTAGAAAATTTCGCCAATTTCGGATATATTGAAAAATTCGCGAAAGTAAAGCAACGCGAAAAATTCGCGGGTATTTATTTTCGCCGATTGACACGGATTAAATTCACGATTACTCGCGAAAATTAGTACCCGCGAAAATTAGTACCATTAAGGTATGGTGTTCTCTGTCCTCAAAATTCGTATGGAATTCCTATCATTTTTCATTTAGAAGGAGTGTTTTTGTGCATACTAAGTATGCACAAAGATCTTCTGTGTGAAAATTGTTACGAATTCTCATACGAATTTTGTGGAGATCTTTAAAGACAGACATGGAAAATGTTGTTGTTTTGAATTCACTTTCAACCTGTCTGTACCTAGGGATTGGCAATATGCATGGAAGTAAACATCAATATCAAAGGTTAACTAAAACATAGTATACCTTAAATTATACTTCAAAAATATGTCAGGTCTGCAAACTTCCTCAAGACGCGTCGTAAGAAATGAAAAAAGTACTTAAAGCTGCGTTTACACCTTTTTCGTACGATTTTCCATTCCATTCGTCGAATTCGACAGAAGTTGAATCGAAAATGTGAAAACTTGGTCACCCAGTTACACACGTACCATTTTCATACAAAAAATATTTTACATTTGGGGTTAATCTTTTAAATAAATGATTTTGAAATACGATTCTTTATGATGTGAATTCTATGATTTCCTACCTTATTTTTTTTCTTCCTTTTTTTAGGGTTGCGAAAACAAACACTTCCCTAACTGCAAGTTTCAACAAAGCTGCTATACTGGCTTCTAGAAGGATATCATTGCCTGTTGCTTCTTCGCCCAACGATAGACTTAGTCATAATCTGCTCGCCTTTGATCAAGAAGACGGTAAAAACAAGACTGAAAACCTCCAACCTAAAGTACGGCCACGTAGCGAAGTTTTAACTTCTGGTCTACCGTCAGTGCATGTCAAGGCGATACAACAGCATCGGTTTCTCTCACAGAAAACTAAAACTAAAAGGATGCAAAAAAGTTATTCAATGCCGGAATCTGATTTGTCTCCTGACCTTATTTCTGTTCCGTTTGAGGATTTAGTTCAACAAAGTAATGATGGAAATTTTATATCATTTACCCCACAACACCAAGGCTCTTTACATGGTGCTACTATAGACTGTGGGGAAGATTGTTTGCAAGATCAGGAAGGCAGTTATGTAACTGTCCACGAAACACCACTCATAAACAACCGTGATAGCTCTTCAACTGATAGGACAGCAGTATATCAAAGACAATTCAGTGAAACAGATGCATTGATTATTCCCGACCCGTTTGAAAGAGAAGTAGATGATACTCCCACGTCACCAGTAAATGATAATCTTATGGTGTAAATAAGGTTTTATTGTTCTTTCATGACAAAATCTTTGGGACCGTCTTATAACATTGGTATGGAAATTAGTTTTCATTTAGAAAATTGTCTTGTGCATACTTTGTTCTACGATGAAAATGGTAGATATGAATTTTGTGAACGGTCCCTAAGGGTTCGTCTCAAAAATCCGCTTAAATTCGCTTCACAAATCGCTTCATTTTCCCCTCAGACGAAGTGTTATTGTGCATATTTTGTATGCACAATAACACTTCACCTGGGATGAAAATTGACAGGAATGAAGCGAATTTATAAAGCGAATTTTGTGAATGGTCTCTAATTAATTTCATATCTTTTTTTTTTATCAAACAATCATCGCCTATAGATACATAACTTGAGATTCGAATGATTGAATTGTTTTGGCAGGGCAGTCGTTTTCCCTCGTGATATTTAAAGGCAAACCTCAAAGAAGCTACGATATTGCTAGTGATAGTTTCTAATATTCTCCTGCCTCCTTAAAAACCCGTATTGAAGCATCGACTCTCTAAATACAGTTTGACGAGTTGCGTATCTGTGAGCTCACTTGTCAAGTCTATCTGATCACCTTTTTCGACTTTTCCCTTATATACAGCCGCGGATGTAAGGGTCCGTCTCAAAATTTCGCTTATGGATTCCGCTTTATTCCTATTAATTTTCATATCATTTGAAATGTCATTGTGCACACCTTGTATGCACAATAACACACTTCATCTTAGATAAAAATGAAGGGATTTGTGAAGCGAATTTTTGCGAATTTTTTAGACTGAGTGGTTACGAACCATTGTTTGACTTCTGCTTCGGAAGTAGCAGGAATCAAAGAGTGGTTTATCATCGTAGCGGCTTGCAGCATTGGATCTGCTAACCATACGATAGAGGTCCAGGAACTTTTTTGATGTAAATCTTTTTTTTGTTATAATATTTTTTAAATTCAATCTATAATCACTTGTTCAAAATTTATAGATCATTAGTTCAAATAACGTCACCCTCGTTCCCAAGGATTTTTGTTTCTGATTTTGGAAAAAACGTAACTATTTATCCCCGCTCTCTCACAAAATAAAAATGAAACAAACAGCTATGGGGACGAGGTTATTGACTGATCAAACCTTTAGGTATATTTTTGACGTCAGTTATAGTTTACTTATACAGTCGACTCTCGCTATCTCGAACTCCTCAAGGGACGGCGGAAACAGTTCGAGATAGCGGAGAAATTCATAATTTCAAAGGTGTCTAAGAACCCTCTCTTTCGCAATATCTCGTAGTTTATTACCCCTTTTCAGTAATGTTTTTACATAAGTTGCCTTTTTGACACCTCCTTGCCTTAGTTATTGACTCCATGTATGCAAAAAAAAACATTCGATCAAGCACAAAATAAAACAAATTACACTAGAGTGGCTTCTATGAGCTGAATTCTTTGAATAAGTTCGAGATAGCGAATGAAATGGACCAAAATGTGCCGTAGGGACCGAAAATATGGTTCAAGATAGCGGGAAGTTCGAGATAGCGGGAGCTTTTATAAGGCATCAGACCGTAAGCGCTGAAGGTCCGGATAACTTTGTTCGAGATAGCGAGAGTTGACTGTAATATCAACGTTCTTCATGATTACGACTTGCTCAAATATAATTATCTGACTACCGCCCTGAGAGCGGATTTCAGACATACCTTATTATTCTTGGAAATAAACGAAGCACAGAATGAACAAAACACAAAGTAACGCGAAGCAAATTAACGCGCTTGGCCGAAATTATATTGAGAAAAGAATTAATTAAAGTTTCTTAGGGACCGTCAACAAAATTCGTATCAATTTTCATCACAGAAGGAGCGTTTTTGTACATACTGAGTATGCACAAAAACACTTCTTCTGTGATAAAAATGGTTCGTATTATGGTGGACGGTCGCGTAGAGGCTATATGAGATTATTTAAAGATGGAACCATTGAAACGTCTGGAATGTCTAATGACTACCAAAGCACTTTTTAACTTACTGTAAATTTACGTTACCATTAACCCTGCTTTAATCAAGGACATCCTTACTTTAATTAAGGGATATTTTCTTAATGCGAATTTCTAAAATCCACGTTCATTTCAAATCACGTCCACGTTTAAATCCACTGCTTCGTTATAATGCCCTCAAATAAGGTAGCCAGAGCACCAAGATGTAGAATAAAGTTTATTGGTATTTAATAGTGAACGAATGATCGTTAGCCTTAAAACGCTCAATCTGTGTCTACATAAGGTATCGTCTCAAAATTTGCTTGATAAATTCGCTTCAGTCCTGTCAATTTTCATCTGAGATGAAGTGTTATTGTGCATACTTTGTATGCACAATAACACTTCATCTCAGATGAAAATGAAGCAATTTGTGAAGCGAATTTAAGCGAATTTTTGAGACGAACCAGTACAGTATAATAGGATTTTGTTTTCGAAGAATTTTGTAAATAATACAATTATGTAATGTCAAAGCGATGTTCTGTTTATGCAATTTTGTTAAGCTAATAATATTAAATAGGATGATCTGATTGGAAATCAATGAACGCGTTATGTTTTTACTTACTTGAGACTCGTCTGTAAATATCGCTTCCAGGATCTTATAAATACATAATATCTTAACCCCTTACCGCACAGTGTTCACAAAATGGTAGCATACTTTAACAATCCTGCAGCAAATGCTGCAGGATTGTTTAAGTACGCGTGACCATTTTTAAGAATTTGCGGTAAGGGGTTTAAGTTAGATATCCATTGAATTAATGTTTTCGCATTCTCGACACGACATTACAGTTAAGATTAAATTTTAAACAAATTATTCTACGAATTTTTGTCTCAGATTATTATTATTATTATTATTATTATTATTATTATTATTATTATTATTATTATTATTATTATTATTATTATTATTATTCTGCAGGCTGGTATGCATGAAGTCTATATATACAAAGCTGAAATCTTCGTTGTCGCCGTAGATTACCTTTAGGGTAAAAAAAAGTGCGACAATTTATTAGTACGGATTAAATTAGTGCGAATCGTGAGCCAAAACATTTCCATGAGTGCGGAGTAAATTAGTGCGAAGCGAGATGTATTGTAAGGAAGTGCGGAATTTATTACTATTAGTGCGATACAGCGTTTTATTGAAATTTTCACGGATTTAATTTGTGCGTTCCAGCACCATGGCCCCGTTATTTTCGGTTTCACGTAACTAAATACAACGACTTTTTATGTATCTATTAAGTTTTGGAAGGGCAAAATCAGCTCGTAGTAAGGGTAAAATCACTTGAATGCCAGTATTATCCTATGGAGTACCTACCTGTCCACTGGAAACACCAGACAAACTCGTTGTTCTGGTAGTTTCCTGGGGTTACTGCATGTTAAAAAAACCCCAGCCGGATCACGTCTCATCTTATTTTACATTTTTTTATTGTTAGATCCGTGACAATAATTCTTTATTTTTTTAGATTGTTTATTTATTAGTGCGAAGTGCTCATTTCTATTAAGTTGTGCGGAACTTATTAGTAGTGCTATTTAGCGATTGCTTGCTGGCGCATCTGTGGGAAACAAATTAGTGCGAATTTGATCTAAATTCGCACTAATTAATTTCTCACTTTTTTATTCCGTACTATTTTATTATTGAACTCTTTTATACCTTTAAGGTAGACTGCGTATTGCTTTCGTTATACAAGGTGACGTCATCTTATATTACCTGTTTTGTTTGAATCTCTACTAGTGAAAATCTCTATCCAGCTTTTTACCTCTCTTAGCTTCTTCTTGATTATAAATAAGGCACACGAAACGTTCTTCTTAATCTAACTTGTAAAGACACATAAAAACAACCACGTACTCATTCAGTTCCGCAAGCCGCTGTGATAACGAATCGTTATTTACGTCTTTGAGATAAATTGCTCGACGAAGGATAGGAATAATATTTTATAAAGAGAAATTATAATGAATTTGGTTATCTTATAAATAATCGCTTGTTTTATTACCTAGGTAATAAAGTAGTAACTAATAACTTTCCTATATCTGCTATGAACGCAACAAATATTTGAAAATGATAGGCTATTTAATAGCCTATCATTTTCAAATATTTTTTGCGTTCATAGCAGATATGGGAAAGTTATTAGTTATTACTTTTTTAGTTTTCTGTCTGGTCTGATAGATTGGACTCTTCATTCCTAACATTCCTTCCTGACTTGTTTACTGGTCTTTATTGTTAACCCTAATTGAGATCGAAATCGATGTACAGTGGACTTTGCATACACCTTTTTTCATAAGAACCAGTTAAATTCAGCTCAGCCTCTAAGTTCTTTCGTAAATTTTTGTTCCGAAAATTTTGAGTCTGTTTGTTCTCAAATTAAGGTAATTTTTTTGTTCGCCCAGGGTTTACTTAATAATTTTCGACTGCGAAATGTTGGAGTATCTTCTGTCTATGGTCTATGCAAATTAAGGTCAACCCCTGAAGTTATTGTCATCAAGGCAATTAATGCAGATTAACATACTTAACAAGCCTCGTCACGCCACTTTTGGGAAAATTATTTTGTGTATGTAAACGTAAATGGTTTTTCTTAACCCTATGACCCTGAGGATCCATAATGCCCCATACTCCCATTTAGTTACAATAACTTTTAAAATAATTGCTGGTCTATCTTAAAACTTTGCCACTATATTGGATTTTCACTGTCGGAATCCACGCCGGAAACTTTTCCAGAGTTTTACTCGAAATTGGAAAAATTTCCAATTTTCCGGAGAAATTACGTGTATGTATAACAATTAACAATTGCGCAAAGTTTCATCCTAAAATGATTTATAGTTTTTTCAAGGGCTTCTAATGGTACCAAATATTTCTTGATGATAATTACTTCCGTGTTTGACCCATTTTTGAGCTGATTTGCTTAGACTAATAGCCTCAGTAAGCCTTCTTACCGACAATGAAGGAGGTCTTGTCTACCTAAATAGACCGCTTCGCTAAATGTCACCACTCGTCGACTTTTGCGTTCACAACTTTACAGCTTGGCTTCAAAAAAGAATCCTTTAAAAGGCCAACCAGGTTGAAATTAACTTAAGGTAAGCAACTAAGGATAAATCCAGGACAAAACGACGAGCAACTCATATACAGCTGCCAAGTTTTAGCTATCTCCATTTGGTATATTTAACTTCTTGATATTCTATACTTTAAATACATGTTACAAAACAAAAATGTCTAATCTTTGAGTTAAAAAGTTCGGGTTAAAATGTTCGAGTTAAACGAATGTTCGAGTTAAAGGAATTTTTAACTCGAAGAAATTTGTGACATTAAATTTATCGAGTTAGTAACTTCGAAAAATTTAATGTAGCAAATTTCATCGAGTTTAGTTTGTCTGTTGTGACTGTTCCTTTAACTCGAACTTTTTGCGAAGCAAAAAGTGGGCCGCAGGCCTGCTTTGCAGCGCAGCCTTTTTGCCAAGATCATAATATATTTCACACGAGGCTCTGGGAACGAGGTTTCTACCTACCTGATATGGCCGTTCACACTTTTTTTTCAATCATAAGGGATACATACATGACAAAAAAGGACAGTACACCAGTAATTAAGGGTTGCGAAGCGTAAGCCAGTGACTGTGTTTGCCAGCAAAAATTTACGAAGAAAGTTTTCACTTTGAGTCTCTCGGTCATTACAAGGGAGTTGGAGTTCGAAGGCCGAGGGTCGGGGGCAAGTGGTCGGGGGCTTGGGGGTATATGTCTTGGGGTTTGATGGTGGGGCTTGAATGTTCTACATGTTAGTTTAAAAAAAAAATTAAAACGTCGGGGGTCAGGCGTTAAAAAAAAAAAAAATGTCGGGAGTCAGGGGTTAAAAATTTTAAAAGAAAATTTGGAAAAAAAAATGATTTTTTTTCTTCCGGATCATTCTAAAAGACTAAATATCCTTGGAAGCAATGGAAACAGTTGGGGGGGGGGGGGGGGGCGGGAACATAATGCACACAAATCAAAATCTTCAAAATAAAATCGCAGCGTAGGGAGAAACCTCGTT
>JAUCNQ010121062.1:0-10635 GCA_032352715.1 Bougainvillia muscus
GGAAAAATTTAACCAATCACAGAAGCCATGACAGTTCATTTCGCCTATAGAAAGTCTTCATGTAAACGAGTCCTAAATGTCAAGTAATCAAAATATATAAACCGAAACCGATTATTCTGATCTTCATGAAGTGAACGTATTTATGAATTGTTTATTTGATATGCCATTTATTATTACTACTAAACTCAGTGTAAGGGACAAATCATAACATTTCTATCACAAATCGGAACAATATCATTACCCAATAAACTGACTTTAAACAAATCGGAACAATATCATTACCCAATAAACTGACTTTAAACATTTCTTCTGTAAGAAAATTGATAGGAAATTTCCTACGAATTTTGTGAATGGTGCGTTAAGGATGATAGGATTTGCAATGTTTTGGACGTACCTTCAGACATAAACAGTTACATATTACAGGGTCTGTAATCAAGATTTCAAGCAGTGGTGGAACTAAACCATTTTTAGGCCTTTTAATATCCAGAAGAAAACAATGGACAGGTATAAAGTGTTTGGAAAAAATATCTTACCTAATTCATTGAATACAAATGAATCTGTTTGAACACGTTCGCAAAATTTATATGTTTCACAGCAGACTAACACAGGGACATTGTTTGCTTTTGCTACCATAGAAACCATTGCAGAACCAGCTCGGGCCATGACGTTACCGTTAGCCAATAATGCATCTGCACAAATTAACACTGTAGTAACCTAAAAACAGATTAATTAGTAGTTGAGGAGGGTATCGAAGCCAATCTAGAAAAGTATCACAACGTGAAAGCAACACTTCCACCTTAAAGAAATCAAACAACCTCAAGTACTGAAGTTTTTATAACAAACATGACCTTCCTGTACGCATTGAATCAAGATAAACTTACAAATAACATGAGACGTTTTTTCTAGCCCAAATAGAGGCTGGCGATGTTACATTCAGCTATAGAATAAGTTCAAGATATATATCGCAAAATGCCTCACGACACGTTCAGCTGAGAAGAAGAAGAAGAAACTCTAAGTGAAAACTAACCTTGGTGTACATTGACTCTTCATCTGAGGTGAAAATGAAACATTTAGTGAATCGAGATAGAGCGAATGTTTGAGACGAATCCTTAGGGAGCGTCCACATTATGCGTATCGTAATACGAACCATTTTCATTACAGAAAGAGTACTAAGTATCACAATTTTCATGAAGAAGGAGTGTTTTTGTGCATACTAAGTATGCACAAAAACACTCCTTCTGTATGAAAATTGATACGAAATTCAATAGGGATTTAGTGGACGATCCCTTTAATGTATAGAGAGATGCGAACTTACATCTTTTATAACATAAGAGATAGCATTGATAAAACTATAAGTACACTTGATACCATTTTGCATCAAGATTTTAACCATTTGTTTACCTAAAGAAATGAAATCAATAGAAGTTTAACCGTTAGGGACCACAAATTTTCATCACAGAAGAAGTGTTTTTGTGCATAAGTGTGCACAAAAACACTCCTTCCGTATGGAAATTGATAAGAATTTCGATACCAATTTTGTAAACGGTCCCTTAAACACCTCCAGATACGGATATTTGTATAGAATATAAATGAATAAGGAAATTAATCGTATTAGTATTCACAAAATTCGTAAGGGAACTCCTATCACTTTTCATACAGGAGGAGTGTCTTTTTGCATACTTAGTACGCACAAAGACACTTCTTCTGTAATGAAAATTGAACGATTTGTAACATGAATTTTTCGGACGTTCCCTAATTAATAGTTTACCACTCTACTTCTTATACTACACAATATTTCATCAAGATTACTTTATCATAACTGGTACAATGTCAGACGTAATAGACTTCACGTTGTGGGGACCAAACTCACACTAGCAGAACGGCTTAAATTCGACAAATATTACTCGTAGGTAGGCTTTAGTTGTAGATCCATGAAGAATCCGTCTCAGAAATTCGCTTCATTCCTGTCTATTTTCATCTTAGATAAAGTGTTTTTGTACAATAACACTTTATCTGAGGTGAAAATGAAGCGATTTGTGAAACGAATTTTAAAGCGAATTATTGAGACGAACTCTTAATAGCCTGTAATTGAAAATCAAACTTTTACATAGTAGTGCCATGATTACGATTTTAAGCTATCCAAGTTTAACATATGTTATGAGCAACTAGGTCTTGCAGTTTGTATATACCTGGGAAATCTGGTCTGCAATCTACAACTACAACTTCAAAACTTGTTCCTTTCGTTTTAGCATTTTTTAAAAGTTGTAAAATAAGAGATGAGCTAAACAAGAAATTTAACAGATATCTTAACCCTTTAATGCTGTTAATCCAAAAATGATCACACATACTTTAACAATCCCGCAGCAAATGATGCCGGCTTATTTAAGTGTGAATATTTAGCCGCTGTTGTTATTTTGCAATTAAGGCGTAACTTATACCTCAGGTAAAAGTAATTACCATAAGAACAAACAAACAAACGGATTTGGATCATAATGACGACCCTTTTCTATGTACAAATCGCTTGATTGTTGGAGAATGCGCAAACTTCGTATCACAAAACGTACTATTTTCATCACAGCAGATGTTTCTTTGTGCATATAAGACACTCCATACAAATTTCCATACGAATTTTGTGGTCTGTCTTTTAATCCTTTCACTACCACAAGAAAACGAGTCTAAAATCGAAAGCTACGCAACGCGCGCGCGCGCCTCGCCTTTCGCCGTCTCGCCCGCTAGCTGACTTTGATTTGATTATCACTTGTGGTTTCGATTTTAGTCTAAAAATGCCGTTTTTGGGTCACCAGTGGCGACCCATTGCGGTAGTGAAAGGGTTAATAGGAGAAATTGAAATTAATTCTAAGACAGAGTTTTTAGACGGTCCTAAAATATACTTACAATCCATAAGTTAATATTTTATCTCCATCTTGTATTTTCTCAACTGCAAAGATAGAGATTTGTTTACAAGCCAAAATAACACGATCTTGTATAAATTCATCAATCAACTCCAGTAACCGACTTTTAGCCTTAAAATAACACAAGGGACTGTCCACAGTCACAATTCGTACTATTTTCATCACAGAAGAAGTATTTTTGTGCATTAAGTATACACGAAACACTTCTGTTGTTTGAAAATATATACGAATTCTCATACGAATTTGGTGAATTTTAAAATCAAAAATCATTATCAGTAACAACCAATAACATCGAAGAAATCCATCAGATGAATTTACTCGAATCAACTTAGAATTATGACACTGTATTTGTGGTTAGAAATATCGCCATCCTGCCCTTTTCTCTTAACTCAGGTGAAGAATTCATTCACAAAAAATTTATTGAATAGATTTTCATCCCTCGAGCAGTGTTTTACAAGAAAAGTTGTATACCAGGGTCAAATCTAGAAAAGAAGGCCAGTGTCCGATCAGTTTAGTCAGGATAATATTTACCTAAAATAACCCTGAAACAATTTCTTTGATTCTTCTATTCTAGAGACCCTGGTCTACTATTCATTTTTTTAGGACTTGTCCACAACTGTCCGTCTACCCTTATCGTAAACCGTACACTATAAAAATATTCTCTCCAGTTTCAAGTATGCAAAACTGACATTTTGAAAATATAATATGCACAAGTACATTCTTCTAAAAGAAAGTTTATAGGAATGAAGCAAAATTATAAAGCAAATTTTTGAGACGATGCATTTAGTACTTCCAGGCCCTATTCCAGACCTTTTAAGGGTCAGACAATCGAATGCTATCCGGTTCATAATGACGAATAAAGTGCCCCTTTTAGGTAAAAATAGTCTTAAAAATACAGAAAAATAGGTATTTTTAGGACTTTACATAAAAATTGCCTTTATGCAACTAAACGGATGCTGCCCTCCTCTTCTAGATTAGGCCCTGAATTCTGTTTAGATTGAAACAGGGAAAGGAATTACTTACGGTTGCTTCTGGCATATCTGGTGGTATTTGTGTTATTTGTAGTTTTAAGTATTTGATTGCATTACCCATGCTCACAGATAAAGCACGACATTGATCTAGAAAGCTAAAAATGTAATGGAGATTAGCAATAGCCTAAATTCCAATTAGTAATAGGGTATTTCTAAAAATCTAGTAACTGTATCAAAAACTCGCTTTATAACTATAATTTTCTTTTAGAAGAAGTGTCTTTGTGCATACGAACAATGGCACTTTATCTGAGAGGAAAATAAAGCGATTTGTGAAGTGACTTAAAGCGAACTTTTGAGATAAACCCGTGGTATCGGTAAAGGAAATCATATTATTTTTATCATAGAAGATGCAATATGTTAGGGGCCGTCCAAACAATTCCTATGGAAATTCGTATCAATTTTTATGGAGTGTTTTTGTGCATACTTAGTATGCACAAAACACTTCATCTGTGATGAAATTGGTTCGTATTACGATACGAATTTTGTGGACGGTCCCTTAATCTTTTACTCAAAATCTTGTTTTGCATGTCGTTGTACCGTTTTTAACTATCCTTTATACAGACAAAGCAGGGGGCCGTCCAAAAAATTCGTATGGAAATTCGTATCAATTTTTATGGAGTGTTTTTGTGCATACTAAGTATGTACAAAAACACTTCTTCTGTGATGAAAATGGTTCGTACAACGATACGAATTTTGTGGAGGGCCCGTATCGTAAATCGTACCATGTTCGTCATGGAAGTACAGTATGCACTAAGACACTCCTTCTATATGAAAATTCATACGAATTCCCAGACGAATTTTGTTGACGGCCCCCTGCTTTGTCTGTATAAAGGATAGTTAAAAAACGGTACAACGACATGCAAAACAAGATTTTGAGTAAAAGATTAAGGGACCGTCCACAAAATTCGTATCGTAATACGAACCAATTTCATCACAGATGAAGTGTTTTGTGCATACTAAGTATGCACAAAAACACTCCTTCTGTATGAAAATTGATACGAATTTCGATACGAATTACGCGCCTACCTAATGCACGGTTTAATTTTTGATTCTAAATCTCTGGATAACTCTTTTGAAGTAGGGGTGACATAATCTGTAATAACCTACAAAAACAAACGTTCATTTACTCTGGATTACGTTATTGAGATTTTTGCCAAGGCTTTGTCTGAAACAGTTTCTTAATTTTTTCTTCTGCATAATGTTTTCAGGACCGAATTTAGTGAACGGTTCCTTAATGCTGATGGCCATCCCCAAGCTACAAGTACTTTCAAAAACCCTGTACACTATCATCATAAAGACAGCAAAACACATTCTTACTTGCTACCTCAATAGCATTGCGTCTTTCAGACATACTTGAATTAAATACCACAGAAATCACATAGTACTGTAGGGCCACCGATAGTAGCCTATCGCCCCTAGCCTAGCCCGGTCGCCCCTAGTAGTAGGTATTTTTGTAATAGATAGGCCACTAAAATA
The DNA here is from genome assembly GCA_032352715.1 of Bougainvillia muscus. Classification (NCBI taxonomy): domain Eukaryota; kingdom Metazoa; phylum Cnidaria; class Hydrozoa; order Anthoathecata; family Bougainvilliidae; genus Bougainvillia; species Bougainvillia muscus. Next base: position 5,420 of record JAUCNQ010121062.1, read on the forward strand.
ACTCCCATAGTAAATCCCTGAAGAAATCGCATAAAAGGGCTAAACCTGAAAGTAAGTGAGGTGCCTAATATCGGACTTCTACGGTAATGCAACTGTTTTTTTTAGTACCTGTTTAAGAGCACAAAGTAATGAAATACACCTGGCATTTGAACCAGTTATAACACCTTCAGCATATTGCAACCCAAGTTTGATTATTGCTGGATGAATAGTGCCAGATGAAAAACTAAAGAGAAAAACAGTTAAAAAAGCTGATAATAGTCGTCTCACTAAATACAAAGACATTTTTTCTAAGGTGAAAATGGTATGATTTTCAATACGAATTTTGTAGACGCTTCCATATATCATTATGAGGTGAAAATGATAACAACCAAGTTTACATAAAAAAAGCCAAGAGGAATCCTAAGGGTTAAAACGCGAGAAAATTTGTACACACACTTTTCCTCAGTGAACTTGAAGCTTTATTTTTATTAGAAACCATTGGAAGTAAGATCAAAATATTGGATATTTCCTCACTACTTTCAATTAGGGGCCGTCCACAAAATTCGTATCGTAATACGAAGAGGTGATTTCGTGCCTGGCATACTAAGTATGCACAAAAACACTCCTTCCGTATGAAAATCGATACGAATTTCCATACGAATTTTGTGGACGGTCCCTTAATCACATGAAATTTATGCACAAGTGACAGGGGATTCTACCCACTGTACAAAGTATGTTGTACAGTGGAGCTCGGTTTCTTTTTTTAATTTTTCTTTTTAACTTCTTAGCCTTTCTACGACACCACTAACCACTATTAGGGGAGAAGTTACATCAAGCCCTCTCAAGTTCTTAATCTTGCTCAGAGGTTTAATACCCCTCTGCCAACCCTATGACTCTAAAACATGAACAGGTTGACCGCAGTACTTCCAGGGACACTGAGTGACACTGAGAAGATCCTCGGCCTGGATTTGAACCAGGACCCCTCGATTATGAGCTCAATGTGTTACCAATGTGTCACTACTGCATACTGCAGAGTTAGCTTCCTGGCTCTGACAAATGGCAAACTCGAATTGAAAACTTTAATTCATAAAACGCATCATTTTCACCTTAGATGAAATGTTTCGTTAATTTTTAAAACTGACAACAATGAGGCGAATTTTCAAAGCCAATTCCGGATAGCATTATTTCACTGTCCACAAAATTCGAATAAAATTCGCATAAATTCTACTGTGATGAAGATGGCATAATTTTTGATAAAACTTTTGTGGACTAAATTAGTAAATAAAGTATTAGTCGGATTCGGAACATACTTAAACTAAATAGTTTGTATGTTCCGAATCTAACTAATGCTTTATTTAGTAATTCAGTTCACATAAGTTTTATCAAAAAATTTGACATTTTATCCCAGAATAAGTGTGTTTGTGCATACTAAGTATACACAAAAACATCCCCCCTCTGTATGAAAATTGATACGAATTTCACTACGAATTTTATGGACGATCCCTAACCTTATGTCTTTTGTTAGTGATGGATCTTTTTCATATTGATGTAGATGTGCAAAAAGATGTACTTTCCTTTGTGCCATACTTCGTTGTGGTACACGTTGTTTCGCTAGCTTTTTTGAGATCTTCTTTTGTACTTTCTCATCATCCATTTGGACATTATATGCAACACGAACGCTTGAGGCTAGTAAACAAAATGCATGTAGGCTAGTTTTTTCTCTTAAATGTTCTCTCACCCTGGGAGTGAACAAAAAGAGAATATTCAATATGGTTAGAAAATCATTACTGAATACAGAGTGCTGAATAGAAAGATAGAATTAGACAGTTCATGTCTACATATAAATCAAGCCTTAGTAGGCAAGCTTATACAAGCCTTAGTAGTATACAAGGTCCTAGGGACATACATGGTCTGATAGACTTATGCAGTAGAAGCACAGTGGTAACACATTGAGTTCATAAACGAAGGGTCTCCAGTTCAAATCCAGAAGGTTGATCTTCTTAAGCCTAATATCGTAGAAATACCTTATTGTGCAATATTTACGTTCGCTGCGACCATTTTTATGTTGGCAAGAGGTGTTGTGGAGGAGTTGTAGTGATGAAGGTAAAAAAAAACACCGAAAACAACAGCAGTGTAATCTTGTCTTCACAGGTGGGTAAGGATGGGTTAGGTGTTTTTGACTACTTGTATTTTAAATACAATTTCTGTTTAATATATTTGTTAGGATTTTAGGGGCTAAAAGTAAAACCTTCAATTTGGAAAAATTATTAGAATGTTCTTATGCCTTCTTTTTACAAAATAGTACAAAATTCATAATATAAAACTTGTGAACGAGCCTTAACCATTTGAGTTTATAGTTTTGGATTGAACGTGGAACAATGGAAAAATGAGTCGATGGTCAAAATCTCACATCCAGAGCTTTACTAGAAAAAAAGTTCTAGCAAATTAAAAGTCATCAAATTATGAGTACGGTCAAACTCTTCATAATTCTTGTTTATTTTCAATCAAGAATCCAAACCCAACTACTTTTAATAAAAATCCATTGCTTAAATATTCATAATGGCGGACATGCATGTCAGATGGGTGTATTGATGTACAATACTTACCATCTGAGGTGGTCTTTATCACATTTGGTTTGATTTTACTGACAGCTTGATTATTTTCTCCCTTCTTACTTCCACTTGCTAGTGCATCAGTTCCCAAAGGTTTGGTTTCTTGACCTGAAAGCTTCTTGTCATCTTGTCCAGAAGTCTTCTTGGTATCTTGCCCAGAAGATTTTGCACACCTTTGGGCCTCCTGTGTCATAGAAAAGCAGGTTTGGGTCAATTCAGAGCAGACATAAGTAAAAAAGAAGAATGTGTAAGATGAATATATAAGATGTACAGATAAAGCAGGTAAATACACTGAGGTATACCATATTTCCTCTTTTAAACGCTGCCCTCTTATAAATGCCACCTTCCAATAAACTCCACATTTGGAAAAGGCACAGTAAAATAAACGCCGTCTTGTGGTAAATGCCGCCCTATAATAAACACTCAAGCGGCGTTAATTAGAAAATTCACACAGGAAAGTGGCTTTTATTGGAAGAGAGGCTTAAAAGGTAAATTTTTGTTCAGACAAATTGAATATACACTTTTTAGAGCAGTTTAACTTGGGGTTTTTCAATAAAATCTTTGATATCTAAGGATAATTACGTGCAATTCTCTTTTCGTTTGCTTAGTTTAAAGTTCCCCACTGTATGGTTTTAAAGAAATATCGTATCGGTTTGAATTCACGCATTTTTACATTAATTATGTTTGAAATAAACAACCCCTATAATAAATGCGCCCTCTAACAAACGCCACACCTAAAAGTCCCTAAATCAATAAACGCTGCAGCGTTTAATTGAGGAAATACGGAAATACGGAAAAAAAGGACACAACTTCTAAAATAAATTTCTGACGAATTCCAAATTTCTAATAACCTGATCCTAATATTCAATTGCTATTTGCCTGTTATAAAGTGAAATAAGACTAAAATATTACTATACTATTCGAACTCATAATTAGCTACAGGGTTCGCTAAGGGAATTCGCATCAATTTTCATTCAGAAGGAGTGTCTTTGTACATACTACTTAATATGCACAAAGACGCTTCTTCTGTGATGAAAATCGCACGGATTGCAATACGAATATTGTAGAAAGACCCTAACAAATTCCAGTTTTGCATTCCGTATCCAATATTTAAAAAGGCCAGACAAGGCCAGTATTTAAGAAAGATGTTAAAACAGTATATATATGTAGTACTAATTACTTAATTATATCACTCAAACACAATTTGGAACAATAATAGACATAATACTTCAGAACTGTTTTAGAAACCACCCAAAAAATTTGCATCGAAAATCGTACCATTTTTATTGTGCATAAAGACACTCTTTCTGTATAAAAATTGGGGAGAATTTCCATACGAATTTTGCTAACAGTCCATAGTAAGTACTGGTTTGTTTGTTCATTTTATTGAAAGTTCTACTTCTCTCTCAAAGCAACGCTCTGGTCTAAAGGGTAGTACTATGGGACCGTCCACAAAATTCGTATGGAAATGCATCAATTTCTATACATAAGGAGTGTTTTTATGCATTAACTCAGTATGCTCAAAAACACTCCAACTGTGATGAAAATGGTTCGTATTATGATACGAATTTTGTGGGAGGTCCCTAAATACTAACATTTTATTTCCTAAAACCAGGTCAGAGAATCGTGGATTCCTTAACACCCAAATCGGTAATTGGCTGGCTGACTTACTTGTAATGCTCTTCTTTCAGCTTTTAATTCTGCCTTAGTTTTAGTGGGCGCATCTCCTTGCTCTTTTTTCTTTTGTTGCTGTTGTAGTTGATATTGTTTTGCACGTTCCTGTTTAGCCTTTTTGTCCTTTTGTTTTTGTGTTAACTCAATGTCACCACCACTGGCGTTTCCAGTAAGTGGCTGTTCAGGTGATACTTTCTTACCCTATATATGAAAAAGCAACTTTAATAAGGGAAAAAATTCGTATCGTAATGTGAACATTTTCATCACAGAATAGTGTTTTTGTGCATGCCAAGTATGCACAAAAAAACTTTTTCTATATGAAAATTGATACGAATTTCGATAGGAATTTTGTAGACGGTCCCTAATTGCAAGGCTCCTCAGGTTCGTCCCAAAAATTCCCTTTAATTCGTTTCACAATTTGTTTTATTTTCATCTTAGAAGAAACACTTATAATTTGTGAATCTAACTTTTGAGACGGTTCCTTCTCCACTCTTTTATATGTCAATTATCCTTTGTCACTAGATCCTTTATTCTGAAATAAAAGGAATTTACGTAATGCTCCTAAGAAGATCGAAAAAATCCAAATAAATCAATGGATTAGAATCGTAATTTTTATATTAAACAAACCTTATTTTGTTATTCCCCAGCTGGATGCAAGCAAGAAGTCATAGGGGACCGTCCACAAAATACGTATGGAAAATCGTATCAATTTTCATACAGAGGAAGTGTATTGGAGACTCATCTTATTCGATGAAAATGGTATTACTTGCAATAAGAATATTGTGGACAGTAAGTAAGTAAGTAAGTTTTATTCGCCATCATAAAATCATTAAAAACATCATATATACAGAGGGAAAAAAACCCCCAAAAAAACAATAATAATAATTTAAAAATGAATTCTTAATAAATAGTGGTAATAAAATATTGTATGAAAAATTTAGCAGAAAAAAA
>JAUCNQ010121095.1:0-10633 GCA_032352715.1 Bougainvillia muscus
TATGGAAATGACTTGAAATTTGGTATACGTATGTCTAATAGATCAAAACTAAAAGTCACAAAGTTTGGGAGCTAAAGAGTAAGCAGAAAAAAAATATTCGAAAAATATGGCTACTATGGCGGAAACCGCCCCCCCCCCCCGCGGGTAAAATAGGGTTAAGGCCCCCCTTTCTGATTTACCCCTTTCACACTATGTATCTGCTGTACAAACTTGGAAACAGAAGTAAAGTTTTCATGATAAAACTATTCTAAATTCCATGTTATCAAAATATTTTAGAAATTATACAAAATAAAATTAAAGAAAATAGCTCTTTTTCTATAAGAAAAGAATGACCTAACAAACGATTTCCTGTAAATACTATTTACTATATCGTTTAGGACTGCCTTTCCCATTTTTTTTCTGTAAAACCTCTAAAGCAGAACGAAAATTCAGTACTCAACGTAGTTGAGGATGCATTTGGTATTTATATTAGAGTATAGTATAGTAGCATAGTATAGTAGCCCTATAATATTGTTTCTGAAATTGATAAAGAATATTAAAACAATTTATATTGTGAAATTTTCATATTTTACATATGACATCATTTTCGAGTTATCAACCTTGAAAGTTCTTGAGACGGGGATTAATTTACGATTTCTTTGGCCTATTTAACACATCAAATTCGAAAATCTTTTACATGAAGAAATGTATTATACTTAGAAGAAGGTACGGAATTCATTTTTCTAAAAATTTGGTTACCTTCAGGCTTGCAATTCAGGAAAAACTGAAAGACGAGGGGTTATTTACATTTTATACTGTTTTTCGCGAGATTAAAACAAACATATGACAAGAAGTTTTTTTGACATATTTATTAGATGCCATTTGGACACAAGAAAGAAGCTACGTTTGCAAGTACATGAACATATTATAACTCGTAAGATCAATTTACTTGTTAAAAAGGGTTTTTTTTTCACAAAATAAAACAAATTTAAAACGTGTATAAAAAAATCCTAAAATTAGAATAGATATCTTAAAAAATGTAGCCCGAACAATTTCATTTTTCTTGTGTTTTTTTCAAAAGTATCCGTTGCTGGATATTTTTAGAGCATTAATATCAGAATAACCAACTGTTATAGGAATGGAGTCTTTAGCAATAGAAATCCTACAAAACTTCAAAAACGTTAAGCAATGCCTATAAAAAACCTTCTCAAAAATTCGCTCTTCAACTGGCTTTTTCCTATCAATTTTCAATCAGAAAAAGTGTCTTTGTGCCTACTTTATATGCACAACAACACTTCATCTGAGATGATAACGATTTATAAAACAGATTTAAGAATACTTCTTTTTTAAACAAACCTTATTAGGCAGCACCATAATTTCTTTCTCTTTAGAGGTTTTGATTTCATTTTTACAACCAAAAATATTGGATAAATCTTCAGTACTGTCAAATCAAAGACAGAAGCAAAATTACAATTTCCTAGCAAAACAAAACCTACATTCAGAGAATATAATGTATTTTAACTTATTAAAACTGATGGAAAAAATATAGTCGTGGTTTTTAAAATCGTTATAATTCGATAGTTGCATGACAGATGAAAATGCAAAAACAATAACATGATAAAATTTTAGTGTCATTTTGAGTTGTGATATTGATAGGGCTATTAGTAAATTTTAACTTAATTCATAATTTTTGGATGTCTGCCATGAGTGAAAGTTATATCAACCATATCAAAAACATAATAATACATAAGAGTTGCCGATCCTTTTGGTCAAACCATAAGCACATTGAATTTGATACCCAATTATTTATTTGATACAAATAGCTATATGATCCAGCATCGAATAGTCAATGAATCTCCAGATATAAAATCTTTTAGGCGTGGCATTACTAGGAACCTTGGAGTACCATAGGGAATTCCTATATCATCTGTTGCCTCTTCACCTTTCCAGAGAAAATATTGAACATTGTTTACACCAAGATTGTCTGTTGCTTCAAGGTACACAGTTTTTCGGAATGGATATTGCAAAGTCTGGTCATCATTTTTATAAACATATAAGAATACACCAAGTACACTACCTTCTTTTCTATCAGTCCATTCTGTTTGTAATTGTAGTTTATAACCACTTACACTAAAATGCTTGCCCAACATTTTCTTTGTTCTCCAAAACCTTTTAAAAACTAATGTGTAATCAGGCAATTTACCAGATAAACTCCCTAGAGTTGTTGATTTTCCAGGTTCATTTGCACACGGTTGGCTCAATATGTCTTTTGTTCCAATCAAAAACTGTTCAATTCGATCTAAACGCCCCCGCATTTCCTCCTTATAATCATTGAAAGCATCCTTGAATTCTTTAACTTCATTAACAGACTGTTCTATTGTTTCATGTAGTTGGTTTTTGAATCCATCCATTCGTTGATTTAAGTTTGTTATAGACTGTGCCAGTTTTGTGTAGTCAGAAATACCCTATGAAACAAACATCATATTCGATCTGCAATACTAATACAATCCACTCAAAACCAGGTCCGTTTCATAAGGAACTATAATGATGTAAGATCCAAATTCGAAAATTTGAATACAATTTATTGGTAAGAATTATAGATTAAAAGCTTCTAAAATCATCAAATTTGACCTCAGCATTAAATAACTTTTTAACAATTCCCATCATATCGACCAGGCAGACGTAAAGAAAATCGAATGCTTTCTAATGTTATCTGTAATATATGGATTCAAATCCCTGTCTATTTAATGAAAAGATTTGAAAAATTATTTTTCCATTTCAATTAAAGTATCTTTATAATTATCAGTCAACAAGTTATTACAATATAGAAAAGTGGACTGCTCAACAAAATTCTCAAACAATGAGTAGTTAATACCTGATGGCATTTAGTATTATGTTCTATAAGTTGATATCAAAACATCTTCATAACGCAATCTTGGTGATCACAAACTACAGTTTCCCAGTTACACTCAACTTTTGTGTGAACCTAAAGACAATTTTGCATGACATCAACTACACATTATACTTTACTCTGCGCGAAGATAAACTACCTGAGATAAGATAATCCGTTGACTTTTTCTCTGTTCAACTTGTTATCAATACACAGTAACCAATTTCTACACACCTTATGAGGAAAAAAAATATATATATTACATGATTGATTGCATCCATTAGTATCTTGAAATGATAATCAAAAAACACACTACTACAAAACTAAACTAAAAGGATAATTCAAAAAAATTGAACTTTTCTCAATCAACAGGGGCCAATTAGAAATACCAGTTAAGACTGTAAACTTAGTATATGTCTTCATTAGTATATCTGCATTACTTATTTAAGATGTGAGTACTTTCTTTTGTTTTGGCTAGATAAAATAATAGAAAATGCTCCTCTTCACAGCTATTAGAAACTGTTAGTAGTCAAAAGTATAAATATATAGAGATCTTTAGAGATAATGAACTCATACAAATTTCAAAAGAGTGAATGAATACTTGTAATAATCTTAGTTCACCAATCCAATCACATTCTTTCTTGGTACATTTAACTTTTAAATCCAATACCAATCTTTCAATAGCTATATCAGGAAAAACCTAAAATAAAATAGTTTGTTAAGAGGATCTTCAGTGGTGGATTTAGACTTAGTGAGAGCATCACAATTGAGATTAAAACTTCTTTTTTTTTGGAGGGATCACCACCTTGAAATATAATTATGAAAAAGTGTCCAAGATGTGTCCATCTGCGATAGAAGCGATAATTGTAATATTGTTAAAGATCAATGTGTATATTATTAACATGATTGCCCAATTGATAGTTATCCTATCTCCTGTTTCTGACACATTTGCACATTTGAAAGGTTGATATTTAAATTTCTCGGATCTCTGCCAAAGGGTTACCACTGGGTTGATATGGTAGCTGGTACCTATCGAGAGAACAGTATAAAAAATTTTTGAACGAAAGAAAAGACGCAATTCATCAAAAATACTGATAGGTTCCATAACAAGCAAAGTTCCGAAAGATGTTAACAAGTTCATGTCGAATGATGACAACAAAACGACATTGACCAAACTGATTTTCAGATACATTATTGATGAAAATGGACAAGTCACTCCTCTCCTGAGTACAGGAGAAATCGTATTATCAGGAGACAATGAATGCTCTACTGTGACTGTAAGTTCTGTAGATATTAATGAAGACTTACAAAACAATCAAGAAGAAGCAGAGACGAAAGTCATTCTACATGCTATGGAGATAACCCCAAATCACCAATCTCAACGATATGTTTGTTCTCCGTCAGGAGATACTGATATTCTTATACTAGCTTTAGCATTAATTGCTGACCAACACAAAATTTATTTCGACTATGGAAATGGCGAACACAGAAAGGCTATATAGCTTGATACTATCCCATTGACAGAAAAAGAGAGAAACGTACTCATTGGCTCCAATCCTTCACCGGAAATGATTATGTTCCGGCTTTCTTTAGAAGAGGAAAAAGGCGCTGCTGGACTGTAATGAAGAAAAGTGAACAGTTTGTGAGGGTATTTGTTCAACTTGAAAAGGATTAGGAATTGTCAGAGGAGGTAGTGAATGAAATGGAAGCGTATGAGTGTGCAAATTATGGTTTAACGAAAAAATCTGTTGATAACGTAAGATATGATATGTTCATAAAGAAACAAACAAGAGAAAACAAAGTAATTGAACTGCAAGCCATACGAACATGTTTCTCATCCTTCTACCTTCAATTGAAGAGAGACAATTTTGTCGCAGCAATGTGAAAAAGCACAGAACATGCTCAAGTATCTTTACCAAGTATTCAAGATCGCAGATGGAACGTAGACGACAGTATCAATTGAATTACATAGTCGTATCCTGACGATATGAATGACTTGCAAATACAACATGAAACTACTGAATCCGAAGATGACGATATTGATTTCTACCAGAGTGATGAAAGTGAAGGCAGTGACACAGATTGATAAATTTTACCATATTTAATGCATGATTATGGGCAAGTACTTAATCCTGGGAGGGGGGCAAAGTTTTAGTTTCTTTTGAAGTGCTTCATTTTAGCATTAGAAACTTTTAGACTTTTACTTTAAATCTATTTGACATGTTCTGGCAAAGTTTCAGGGTCATATCATTGCTATAACAAAAGTTATAGGCCATTGGTCAAACCACCTATCAAAATTACGGTTAATTACAGCAAATCCTTACCAACTTTGAGCAAGTATAACTCCAGTTCCCAATGACTTTAGGCATTGACTCTTCTTATGTGTATTACCTGCCTCAAGTTCTTTCATATTAGGTATAAAATACCACGTGATTAATTTTATGACGTCATATACAGCCATTACATCATTTTCAGGCACCGTTCCCTTGAAAAGTTGTATACAACAAAATGCTGACGTCAGCAAAATTTAATGACGTTATCATAAAAAGTCCTATTGTTTTGGAAACATAGCTGCTATAACCATGAAAATATTCAAGTTCTAAAACTAAGCAAATCTTGAGTTAGATACGGGGGCTTATATGCCCACCTAGGCTTTATAAGTTGTCAAATTAGCCCAGGCTTTTAGGGTCAAAATTAGAAAACGTTTATATGGAGTTCTGAGAGAGGCAGAATGAATAACAATGACAATTCTGATTGCTTTACCTTTTTTGTCAGAACTATTTATCAAATCAAAGGTGTCATTTTAATTCCTTTTGCATCGAAAATAAAATTCTTGCAGCTCAATGTGTCCTTACAGTTTCTACAAATAAACGCCCTAAAAATGCTTACGTAAGCAACAAAATGCTGACATCAGCAATTTTTGTGGACGTTTGACTACACAACTTAAAATCTTCCTTTGTGGAAAGTTTATTTTGTTTCCTACTCCTGGTTGAAAAGTTATAACCAGAATTGCATTGTCACAGTAGCCTTGCAACTTTTATCAGCTGGGTGTGAGGTGACCTACTTTAGGGGGCCCAAGTTTTTTTTGCCGCTTGGTTCGACTGAAAACCAACTAAAATCGTCTTCAGTAGGGTCTAATAAGTCTTAAAAGTCATATGGCAAAAATAATATTTCAAGTTGGTGACCCCCACCCAAAAAATATGCCTGGACTATATAGTTAATACCCTAGGAACTAACTATATGAACTAACTATATTTCTAGGCTTGTTCCTACCTGTTTTTGTTTGCAAGATATCTATAGCAAAAGAAATGGTATGATTTCAACAGAGCTTTTGGTATCATACGTCTTAAGAAGAATGTGCTAAAAGAGCGGTTTATACTAAAAACAGTGACAGAAAACAAGATATCACTAACCATTTCCGGATTTATGACTTGACGGTCTACTGGACAGCACAACTTTAGTTCCCTGCATAAAATGAATTCTTAATTCAGTAACTATTCATTCATTTGTTTAGGTTAGAACGATAATGCACACTACTGAAGGCATTTAAGGTTGCAGTCAGAGGCACATTCTATCACAAATGTTTTTATTTCATTACATACCTATTATGTTTTTATTGAAAAATTAAAAAACTCTGTAAACCTCCGTATTTTCTGCTGCCAAGAATAAAGGATTTAAACAAATCCAGGGGTAATGCTTTTGTATTCCTGGTCGATTTTGGCAGGTTTCTTTAGTATAGTTGACACATCAGCATTTTCACATTTTGAAACAACGCATAAAAAGGAATCTTTTAGGAGTTTTTTTAAATATTTTTGCATTATCGCTATGATGCGAAGATATAGCTGAAAATTTCTTAAATGACGTCATATGAAAATTTAAAATTTTAGGGAATTTTTTATCATGTAATTATCTTTCAGTTTACGTTAAAAAATTCCTATGCTACTAATACCCCCTTCTTAATTGCCAAACAACCTTAACTACCTTGAGTAATCAGATTCATGTGTTTTACTCATTCTGTATAGGTATATAGCATAAACACATGCACTTTTACTTTTGACGCTCACATCATTGTTGTTCAGACTATGCATTATTCTTACCAGTAAATTGTTTTTTCTCTTTTTGTATGAAATTCGTACAATTTTCATGCAGAAGGATTGTATTTGTGTATACTTAGTGTGCACAAAGACACTTCTTCTCAGATGAAAATGGTACGATTAGTGATACGAATTTTGTGGACGGTTCCCTATTGTAACCACAGAAATAACAGATGTAACCTAGTCTAGCCTACAATAACCCATAATACTTTAAAATTTACCAAACAATTAATTTGAAAGCCATACACTGAAACTGAAGATACTGGTAAAATGGAAGGATTAGCAGTATACAGATCAGATTATAATCGGTCATTCTGATTAGATTAATCTACTTATAAATAATTCCTTAAACAACCAGAATTGATTTCAACTCGATTGATTTTGAATAAATTAAGATCTAAAATCATTTTAACCAAATATCATACTTAATTCAAATAAAAACAACTACTCAATATGTTTAATGCACTGCTAGCACCGCACACAAAAAGAGGGTTGCTATTAAATTAATAATCACTTACTTTGTTAAAGCATCCTCTTTTATCTTTCCAAAACAACAATTACAAAATTTATGTCCACACTGAATCAATTGAACAGGTTTTTTCAATACAAGATGACAAATAATACATTGAAGTAAATCAGGAACTTCTTCAATAAAATTAGCTTCATAGCCACCATCTTCTGGAAAGGCACTTGCCATGACATCAATAGTTTATAATTAATTTACTAAAAATCATATAGTCCATTATTAATATATACTTTACACAATTCGTATTCTTTCAATGTCACAAGGCTTAAGTTTGTTACCCAAAAACTTGTGGTCACAGGACACGAAAAGAAAATGCTGAATAGAACATGAAAACCATCCTAATTCAACATGCCAAAAGGAATAGGAAAACATACACCAACCTCCTTATAATGTCAAATCGTTATAATTGTTTTAAGTGACATTTTGCTGGAATATGTAGATGTGTAAAGGTAATACTATAGAGAGATGGGTAAAATTTGCAGTAAAATATCTAGATTTAACTCTTGCTGGAACGAACATAATGGGATAACTTTTTCCCTTGAACCAAAATATAAGAACTTTCGAATGTCATCAACGAAGATGAACTGCACATGATAAACATAATGCTGAATACACCGCTGCAAATTAAATGTCGAAACGCATTAAGTGATAACTTCATAACCCCAACAGGATTTCCACAATGAGATGGGCTTAGTGCCAATCAGTTTATCTATTATCTTGCATGTGCCATGAGAACACCAGGATCATAATTACAATAAACTATTACAAAGATCAGAAACAATAATTCACGATCATGACTATTTTAAAACACCAACAAATTTCAAATCGATATGCAGTATGCATATGATCTAGCAGAACTAAGCACCAACTCTCTTTATGTAGATTATAGGAAAAACTCGATACCACCGAAACTCAGGAAAAAGGAACTCACGATTAATGAAGAGAAATCGGCATACTACGAGATTATGCGAAATGGAGATAAGAACTGGAAAAAATGCAAGTTTCTTGACTCGATGATTGATACAGAGAATGATATAGAACAAGAATAGCAATTGCAACAATAAATAACATGAAAAATATATTCCTTGGTAAACTTTCATTAGATATCAAAATGCGAACTGTGGAATGTTATGTTAGCAGTATCGTTTTAAATAATTGCAATCTTTTGACACTCACAGAAACACTGAAAAATTCAATTGATGTTTTTCATTGGAAACTTATATGGCTGGCATTCCGAAACATTAAATGGCCCGCCCAATGCTATCAGTAACATTGATTTATACAATGCCACGAAAGTCATAGCTTGGACTTCTGTCATAAGGAGGAGACAGTTAAGTTGGTTTGGCCTTCTGGTACGCCTACCAGATGGCAGCCTCGCTAAGCTAGCCCTTCAATATGCGCAAGAATCTGCAACCAAACCTCGCAAGTTGTGGTGGTGGTGGTGGTGGTGGTGGTGGTGGTGGTGATGATGAACCAAAGGTGTTATCAACTGATTATTTAAGAAAGCGGACTTAGCATCATTCTATTCATGTTGGTGGTTTATTCCGATGTGATTCAAACCCTCATGGGATAAATAAAACATGATGCATAGTTTAACAACAGAAAAAAGGTTTGAAAAGTTATTGCGGAGAACAACCAATTACTACATGAAGATTATGAACAGTATATAAGAAACCGTTCACAAAGTTCGTATGGAAATTTGCATCAATTTTCATTCAGACTTTGTGTACAAAGACACTTTTTCTGAGTTGAAAACGGTAAGATTTCCCAAATATTCCCAATACCTTAAGAGTACTTATTTTCGTGAGTATTAATTTTTGGGAGAAAATAAATACCCGCGAAAAATCCCAAAAATACTAATTCGCGAAAATTTATTTTCTTCAAATTGCGATCTCAAACATTCATTCTAACTACACTGGACTTTGCATCTCGATTAAATTAAATTAAATTAAATGACTGTTCCTTTGTAAAATAAAGAATTTTTGCTTAGATAAATGCGTTTTTCTATTCCAAGATTTATATCAAAATACATAACAGTTGCATGATCACTGTCAGTTTATTTAAACCAATATCTTCTTTCTTTTATCAAACAACCTGCAAAAATCTTCATGGATAAACATCTAAACTTTAAATAACGTATGCCTCCTGCTTTTGAAAAAAAGCTATGTTTACCATTATTAGGACCACAATAATTAGCATAGAATCTTCTTTTTAGTAACCTTTTATTGAAGATTAGAATAAACAATTCTTCTCCTCTAGTTTTATACTATTAATACTTTAATATTTGCTGAATAAAAAGTTAGGGCTTTGAACTTTTGTCCACAAAATTCGTATCGCAATATAGTACCATTACCATCACAGAGGGAGTATTCTTGTGCATACTAAGTATGCATAAAGACACTAATTCCGTATGACAAATGATACTGCTTCCAAACGAATATGTGGACGGCCCCTTAACTTTTATATTATTAATCGATAAATAAAAACCTAATGCTATTCGAATCATTCAAGTGTCTATAATCCATTCTTTTATTTAATTTCTTTCAATACATTATCGAATATTCGTACCAAAGAATAATTAAATGCCAAAGACAATGACGAAGACAAGGAAATAGAAGACTTGATATTATTGTCAAGCCAGACAAAGAAGATGAATGTTTGGTTCCATCAAATATAACTCAAAAAAAAAATTAAAAACAAAAGTAATTGTAATTGCAGATTAAAAACCTTGCCATTTTTATGATTTTGCCCATAGTGGCGTTAAAAGCAGCCCTAAATGACAGTAGGTCGAAAGTTACTCTTGAACAAATAAAGGATGGCATTTAGGGCCGTCATAAAAAGGGTGAACCAGGGCCGTATCCAGGCTTCATTTGGGCGCTACCGGTTTTTTAAGTGCAACCTAAGCTAGCATTTCACAATCATTAGCTTGTTGGTAGAGTTCCAGTGAGGAGCTCCACTACTCCCTAGTGGGTTCCAGGGGTGTAAAAACAACGTTCGTTCAATCGCAACTTTTACAATATTTATTTAGCTAAATACCAAACGAACATTACCCAAATGTTTTAAAACGAGTCCGTCGCTTTCTTGGGAATGAAAGCAATTTGTCTGTCGAAGATCTGCTACACAAAAATGATGCAGTTCTAGTTT
>JAUCNQ010121106.1:0-10632 GCA_032352715.1 Bougainvillia muscus
CTCTAAAGACCCAGCGTCATACATAATATAATTAAGAATTAACAGTAATTATACAACATCGTAATGCTCTGACTAGGCCTGGATCCGCCAATGGGTTGAGGGTGTTATGATCTCAATATGTTATGTTAATTGTTGTGTGTTTATGTGTCTATGCAATGTTTATTCCGTTACTGTCCATGCCCGATAAAAACCTAGGCATGTTAACGAGACCTGTAATTGGTCTAAACAGTAACTTTCCAGCAAATAGTCTTTATGCAGTACCGTGGTTTGTATTTTTATCTTTATTTTTTCAGAATATATAAAAATGACATACTTACAAGAAAAGTTGAATTTGTTGGCAAAGAAAAGAGAAGGAAAAGGAAAAGTTTGAGGTACGAGATTACTTTTGTGTTTAATGGAAGGAAGTGCATAATTGTAAGTTGTGCTTCAAAATTTTGTATCTTAGCGCATTTTGCACTTTGGGTATCACTAGTCACGTTAATAAACTGCGTTTTATAAAGCTAAACACGATGTGAGTAAATCGGAGGTAGGATGTAAATTGGGTTACTAATCTTCAGGTCTGAATGTTTTATCCAGGTAAATGTCCCTATACAAACTGTTTTTTTGAGAACTTGGCAAATATTGACCTCCGTTTAGACACAGCTTTCGTGAGAAAACGTTGGTCAGTATTTCTCTTACCTTTGAAATCAAATCGTGTTTTATCGGGCTAGTATATGTGCGTTTCGTAGTTTGAAGAATTGTATAGAAACTAGTATGTTGGTCAAGGAGCTCGAAATAAATGTCTGAATGAATACTACAATAACAGAACTATTCTTAAATCATTTTTGGAAGCTGTAGCATCATGATGATAGGATGATAGTACATGCCAGATGCAAGAACTATGTAATTAATGCTAAGGATATCGGGACGGTATTGGTTTACTAAAAACATTATTTCCAAACTCTTCGTAATACTTTACCTGGCAATAAAAAAGCACTGAAATTCCACTAAAAAAACTTAAACGAGATAGAATCCAAGAAGTTAGTAATCTGAGATACTGAAACACTCAAGAGGACAGAAATAAAAAAAATTCACAATAATCTTAACTTAACGAAGACCAAAGTTCGTACTTTATTACGCTAGATACAGTGAAAGCTTTTCCAGCATTTTGTAATAAAAATAAATAATACTTACATTAGCTGTGGATTTTTCCTCTATCGTATTTAAGGTTTTTTGATATTTTTTTTTTTGATTTATTTCTTTATTTATGAGATCATGGTCACAGCATTGTTAGATAATTAAGCTATTAATACCGTTAACATATTGCTGCCGCCAGCATTTTGCCATTTTGATCTATGCTAAATCACTAGGCTTGAACCACGTGTTTTTTCTTTTAACCCATCGGAACTACAAGGAACAACGAACGAGTCCTTTGAATGAATTTGATATAGAAATTTAGGAGAAAATAAAATAAAATGCACTTGTTCTAGCTGCACCAACTCGCTTAACCACTCTTATCATGTTCCTTAGCAGGTACCATTTCTTCTGAACAATTGAAAATCTAGCGTAGCATTTATTTTTAATTGACAATAATGGAGCCTTGCACCATACTTATCCTTAATTTTGTTATGGTGTGAAACTCGCGGGAGTAAGTAATCGGTATCGGTACATACGTATTCAGCTGATGAATGCCTGCTTGCAAGTAATGTGTATAAGGCATGGGAAGGACAGAACATTTCCCTAGGACCAAAAAGGTATTTCTGTCCTTTAGAGTGTTTCAGTATCTTCAGATTACTTACTTCTTGGATTCTATCTTGTTTAAGATTTTTTAATGGAATATTGATATAGATGATGGTTCATAAAATACGTTAGTGCTTTACACTTTTTTCTGTTATAAGATATATAATGTATAAGATATATAATGTATAAGAACATTGAGGCTGAAATCTGACAAAAATTAGTAACGTTCTAAGAACGATTTTAGGTTGAACTTTTTAAGCCAATCTTAAGAACACATACTGTGGCTAGATAGAACATCATTTAGCACAGTATAAGCAGTACAATGAACCCGGCTGGCACACAACTCTAAAACAACGTTGTAGCAACGTTATTACAACGTTAAACGTTGTAATAACGTTGTTACAATGTTGTTTTAGCGTTGTGTGCCAGCTGGGAAGTCATTAATTTTAATTTCTTGAAGCTAAAGCTCTAAATGAACCCCACGCTTTGAAAAACTTCTTTATTTGGGGGAAATAAGAACAGTATAAAAGAAAATAGAGACTAAAACTCCACAAAAACAAGAACATTGAGGCTGAGCGGAATTGTAAAAAAAATGTAAGCATTTTTACACTAAGTCTCAAGTCAATATTTGTCATTTTTTTATACATTTATCGTGATGGAGCTCCACGCACGGATTTATCGCGATATATTTATTAACGCACCTAAGCCCTAAAATTTCTACCTGTCCATTTGGATGCGTTAACTAGGAATAAATACATTCGTCCCGCTGGAACCACTTCTTTTTTTAAATAATTTGTAAAAAGCTGCCGTGAATAATTGCTCGAAAACATATTGGGCGGTTAATTTGTAGCTATATTGATAACACAATCAGAGAGTTGAAATCGACTATAAGTCATTTGGACGCGATATAAAGTACCTTTAGTACGTAGAAAAAAAGCCGGACCAGAATGTCTTTGGAGGCGGATCTATCCTCAGTCTAAGCATCACGATGGATAACAATAAGTTTCAATTCTTATGCTTTATGTATGATGATGGTCTTTAGAGAACAATTAAAATTTAATGACTTTAGTCTTTTTTTTGCATTGAGCAGAGGCGAACCTAGTCACAGCCATCTAACGGAGATTCAAAGTCATTAATTTTAATTACCTTATGTATGACGCTGGGTCTCTAAAGACCCAGCGTCATACATAATGTTATTAAGAATTAAAAGTAATTATACACCATCGTAATACTCTGCCTAGGGTTGGATCCGCCACTGGTGAGTAAGTAATAGCATGTTTTAAATCCGTTTCTGGCCTTATCGAAATACCCCTTAGGTTAGAATACGAAAAATAAGCACGAAGAAACTGTAAGAAAGAAAGGAAATTCTCAACTAAAAACCTATGAATTTATAACTCATAAAGAACTACCTCCATCTTCAAATATCTGACAGTAGACAGTCTTTTTCTTGATCATAGCCGTGAAAATGGTTTTATAACCGCTGGTTGCGGTATTATTTCTATTTTTTATTTCTTCGCATGATCTCGGAAATGCTAAAGAAGAAAAAGAAAAAAAAGAGAAAATGTTTGCTTTTGCAACGAAAAAAATATATAAAACATCCTCCACTCAAAAAAGAGAAGAGAAGTATTTATAATACTTAATCGGTAAAAATCTTGTCCGTAAAACGTGGCTAATATTTTTACCGTTATTATTTGTCTAAGTAAATTTTTACCATTTCTATTTTTTTCTCACAGAGGCCTGCACAGTTAATATCTATAATTTTCTCTTGTAATAACCGTTTCTTCCACTTGTCTGTTCCAAACTTATGATTTTTTAATTGTTCTCTAGTGGCCAGGCCAGCTAATCACTCTTCAGGCTTAAAACAAGTAAATAGTCAAAATAAGTGATCAGTATTACGGAAGTACATGACTTATCACGTTGGAGATTCATTCTTGAAAAATGAGAAATGGTAAACATAATCCTCAACCTCATCACCAGGGTCTTTCACTTTTTTTACGTTCTTTAAAAAAAGCGAAGGGCGCTGGGGAAGAGGCTGCATTGTTCTATGGCAAAAACGATTTTCGCTTGTAAAAAGTGACGAAACTTTCAGCAGACGAAGTTACCATAGACACAGCAGTGAGTTGGTTACTAAAAATTCAACCTGGTCTGAAAATCAATTATTTTAATTAATTTTGAATCATTTATAACAATTGATGAAACATTATTCCGAATGATTTTATTCTATACCAGAGGCCGACTCAGAACATGCTTTTCCCTAGTCACAGCAATAGAATGGAGAACTCAAAGTCATTAATTTTTATTACATTATGTATATCGCTGGGTCTCTAAAGACCCAGCGTCATGCATAATGTAATTAAGAATTAAAAGTAATTATACACCATCGTAATGCTCTGACTGGGGCTGGATCCGCCACTGTATACCTATCTCACAATGTTCTCCTTCGGTTCCTTCTTTAGTACATTTGCATTGATATGTATTCTCCAACTGATTTGCAGTACAAATACCATTGTTTTTACAAGGAAGGTTGTGACATTTTGTCTAAAAAACGAAATTGAGATACATAGTTCAAAGTTGTCATCAATGAACTGATTCCGATTTGATAATAAAAACCAGATTAGATTAGTTTCAACGAAGTGTAAATGTGGGTTGGATTCAGTGGCATTACGATGGTGTATAATTACTTTTGATTCTTAATTACATTATGTATGACGCTGGGTCTTTAGAGACCCAGCGACATAATAACGTAATTCAAATTAATGACTTTGAGTCTCCATTAGACGGCTGTGAGTAGGTAAAAGCAAGTTCTGAGCCGGCCTCTGGAATTAATCCATCGAAATAAATTCTTCTTATTGGTTAAAATCAGATTTAATATAGGATTAAAATATATTTAGAATATGAATAACCTTCGAACAATGGAGCTACAGTACGACCCCGTTAAGTGGGACACGCAAGGGGATAAAAAAACGCCTCACTTAGCGGAGTTCCCACTTAAGCAAACCCCGGGTGAGTGGGAGTTTAGATAAAAATGTGTCATTTATTGGGGTTTTTGGTCATTTTGAGCATTTCAAAATTAATGTACCATAATTTGTACTATATTTTTATTAACAAATTATTTTTTGTTTTTTCCTACCAATTCAACCATTTTTCACATTATGATGCGGAATAAATCATTACATCTTGAAAGATGTTTCTTTTTTAGAAATGTAAATATTCTAATGTGATTTAAAAAATAAAAATCGAATGACAAACGTTCAATTCTTCGAATAATTCTCGAATAAGTCCCAGTTAAGTGGATTTGTTCACTGAGGGGACATTAAAAACGATCCCAATTATTGGTGGGTCCCAGTTAACGAGGTCCTACTGTAGTAGAAATGAAGCACAAAAAAATTCGAGGAAAGTACTTATTTAATAAAAGAACATTTTCCAACAATAAAATAAACAGTAGAAAGCTTGGTATTGAGAAACTGAAAAAAGAAGGGTTGCATTACTTACTACCCTAGAGTACAGTCCCTCGTCTCAATTACCCACAGTATAATACCGTTAACTCGAACCTACAAGGGACCAAGGTAAACAGTTCAAGACTAGGAAAGGTTCAAGGGACCGAATAAAATAGTTCGAGCCAACGAAAGTTCGATTTATCCGAGTTTGAGTTAACGAGATTATACTGTAATAATAATATCGTAACATTAGTTATATAATTCGATAAATAAAGAAGCCATTGGGACGTTCTCGGCAAGCACTGCGCAAATCCAGCTGTATCTGGACTTTTATACAGTCCGTCTACTCCTGTATTCAGTCCGTATACGTAGGTATTAAGACAGAATGCTAGCATTCTGTCTTAATACGGACGAATACGGACTGAAAAAAGTCCGGATACAGTTGGATTTCGTGCAGTGAAGATACCTATTTGGAATTCCAGATACATAGGTATTTTAGTGTCTGATTTGTGAATAAAGCTTATCTGCGCTCCCAGTAATCGCAAATGTTGAGGTGTTAATCATACTTAACGCATTTTTTTTGTTATTGTTAAATCAGCAAAAAACTCTGAAAATTTACTTATGACGTCATAAAACAAAAGGAATTAATGCTGATTGAGCACATTTAAAAGGTTAATTGCATGAAAACCAGTTAAGAAATTCATAAATGACCCCTAAATACCTTCTTGAATCAACACATTTCATCATTTATAAAATAGTTTGTATACGTGCACCAATCTATTTTGTGTTTTTGGACCAAGTGGCGTCATTTTGGACGATCAGTGACATCATTTTTTTTCAAAGAAAATTTCATAGTTGTTTTTTTCGGTAAATGTTAGATTAGGAATGTGAAACTGAGAAACGATGAAATTTAAGTCATTATAGAGATTTTTGACTTGGCATAAATAGCGAATTAGCGCTGTGAAAAACCCACCTTAAGTTAAGTACCTTGTTTACTCAAGAATATCTAATAAACCATTTTCGCGTGTTTGAAACTACTGTAATGTTTTATGTTTCTTCTTGGGTAGTCTTCATAATGTTTCATTTGATTATTTGTTTCGCACATGTAAAAAATACTGAAATCTCATTGGTTAAAAGATTTATCTGCACTGGATCGATGCAAAAAGTCAAACGAAATTTCTTTGTGAAACGCGTAACGAAGTTCAAAATAAATCTGCATATGCTCTAAATGGAGAATTATACGCTACGTGGAGTAAATTTCTTGATTGTGAATCCACCTAGGAAAGCGATGTTTTCGGGCGTTAAAAAGAGTGATAGTGATTTCACAACGTCGACAATTACAAGTTTGTTCTGGAGAATAAAGTTGGGGAATAAAAAATGTCCAGTCCTTATAAGGTTATGATATTGTAGATGGGTGTCTAATGATAAGGTATCTGATCTTCTGTAGATATCCCCATCTGTTTGGAAAATTACAGATATTTTATGATAAACTTGTAATGTACTAATTATTTATATAGCTATTTGATCATCAGACGAAATATATTATTACTTACTATTGTAAAATATTTACACATTGTTAGTAATCGTCCACAAAAGTCGTATCAGAAAAAGTGTCTTTGTGCATAATAAAGTTAAAACAAAAATGAATACATACTAGCTTAGAATAAAATACAGCATCTACATTCTCTGTAAATTGTGTCATATTCTGAAATTCATCACCATCAAGGAGTTGACATGACTTCTTGGTACCAGCATTAACATCATCGATAACATTCACACTCAAACATTTTGGGTTCTCCATAAATTCACACTTTGCAATACATTCAATATCATGTTCTACGTACTCTGATGATATAACTGGTATGTTCAGGTTATGACCTTTATAACATTTTGTATTCAACCACCACAGAGTAATACCAGGTTCTAATGATAAATGCTGTGAATTTGGTGCATATTCATTGGATGTTATATATCCAATCATGTTACAGTAAATGAAGTAGGTAAAAAGATAAATCATATCTATATACACACTAGGTAAAAAAATATCTTCTATCCAGAGCAGAGGCGGACTCAGAACATGCTTTTACCTAGTCAAAGCAATAGAATGCAGATTGAAAGCGTGCCCAAACTCATTAATTTTTAATTGCTTTTGTACGATAATGGGTCTTTAAAGAACTATTATCATACAAAAGCTATTAAAAATTAAAACGTTCCATTCTTCACCGTGTTGCTCTGGCTAGGACTGGATCCGCCACTGCAGAGGCGGACTCAGAACACGCTTTACCTGGTCACAACACTGAAATGGAGATTCAAAACATGCTCAAAGCCATTAATTCTAATAGCTTTCTGTATGAAGATGGTCTCTTAGACCCATCATCGTATAGAAAGATATTAGGAATTAATACGTTAAGCCCTTCCTCTTGTTGCTCTGACTAGGGCTGGATCCGCCAATGATATCAAATTTAAATTTTAAAAAGGAAAAAAATAATATTTATCGAGCATAAATGCTTTTCGAGCAATAAAAAGCGACCAAATTTTTAGATGGTGACAAAAAATAACACCCAACAGATATGTCCGATAAAGTATATGTTACAGTATATAGAGATGTTGTCAATCCACTTTAATTTGAAATTTTATGATTTCTTTTACAAAAAAATGACTGATAAATACTGAATTGTAAAATAAATTTCAAAAACACAAATGACTTGGTTACGAAAGAAGGTTGCGAAAGAAATAAATATCAATAGTTTCATTCCAAATTCCAGTGCCGAAGATATAAGTGATTACCAATCATTGTTTAATTTCTGCTACAGAAGTAGCAGAAATTAAACAATGATTAGTAATGAGAGTGGCTTGCGGCACATGACGAGTTTACAGTAAATTAACTGTGCAGTAACGCAAAGGTGGATTCAGAACAAGCTTTTACTTAGTCCACACCAGTAAAATGAAGACTCAAAAGACATTAATTATTAATGACTGTTGCTGTAAATGACTTTTTTTTGTCAATGACTGTTGTCATTAAGAATTTATGCTTCAAGTTGCAGTGGTGGATGTAGCCCTAGTCAGAGCAACACGAGGAAGAGCTAAACGTTTTAATTCTTAACAGCCTTCTGTATGGCACTGGGTCTTCAGAGACCCATTATCATACAGAAAGCTATCAGAATTAACGATTTTGAGCATGCTTATAATCTCCGTTTCAGCGCTGTGACTAGACAAATATATGTTCTGAATCCGCCTCATTTTTATTCCACACTAGGTCAAAGCGAGAACTATTTTTGTTATGTGCTCTGTTTGAGTTGACTTCAACATTCAAAGGTCATGATGTTGAATATAGATATAATTCTGAATGGATTCAAATCTGATGGATTTATTTATATTATTCATAGTATATTCATCTTATTTTCAATATCAACCTGCATATTTGTTATTATTTCAAATTTTGCAACTAAGTGACAAATGACGTCAAATTGTTAAGAATTTCCATACAAATATTATGGACGTTGACTGTTTTAGCCGATGACCTCAAAATGCCGGAAAATCTTAAATAATTTATTCCTAAAAAAATATAGAACACATAGGCGAGCAGTTTTCATGTTTAACATTGCATTTTCGTGTTACAGTACACCAACCACAACAGATGATGTTCTCAAGTTGTTTTTTTCAGTGGATCTATATCAGTCCGATAGTTCCTCCAGCACACAGTATTTTTATTTATTTATTTATTTGTTTAACGTTGGTTTTACAATAGTGATTTATGTACTAATTTGCACCAACAAATATAAAATACAGTTTTCCTTTAATGCCTGATCGCAACAAAATGGTCACCACGTTTCAACAACTTAAAGTAAAATGCTGCAGAATAGTTAAAGCAAGTATGTCCTTTTAAGATGACACTAAGCGTTAAAGAGTTAAATACAGACAGAATAAAATAAAGGCTAAAATAAAACTAAAAGTAATAAATTCCTTCAAGTCTGTTAGACTTTTAACTTGGGCAGGTAAATAATTCCATCGGCTAGACTAGCACGAAAATGGAACGAATTCTGTCCAATACTGTTTTTAGCATGGGGAATAACGACTAAGCTATTGTGTCTAAGACCATATAAGATAGCTTTTTTCTGAAAAACATCCCACATTAATTCAGGGTTCGTTCTATTTAGAGATTTGAAAACCTCAATAAGAAGCAGCTCAAGATTTCTTAAATGTAACGGTTTTAATTCAGTTTTTGCCAGGATTTCAGCATATGTACTCTGAAGTAAACCTGTTTTGGCACACAGAGCCCTTCTATGAGTAGAGCTTACTAAAGGACAATAGTTAAAACAAGGAATTGTGAATGTGTTAAATAGTAAGTCCAACACCTTCTGTGACAAATATTTCCGTATCCTAAGTAGTACTTTTGTTTTCAGGGAAGCTTGTTGACAAATTCCTTTGACATGAGAATAGAAAGATACTTTGCTATCAAGTGTGATACCAAGCATTCTAACTTCTTTCGATGGTATTATAGTAGCAGAGCCAATCTTAATATTAACGTTTTTGTCTTCAGCACCTAGAATTATCATCTGAAACTTTTCTGGGTTTGCTGCCATACCATTACAATTAAACCAGTTAATAACCAATGCTATGTCAGAACGTAAGGATTTTAAAACAGCATTGAGAGTAGCCTTACAACTAAGAAGAACCTATTCGCACACGTTGTTTACTATTGCACCAATAGCTATAAATTAGTATACTCCCGATAACTCGAACCATCAACTTGAAGTGGATGTACAGAACTTATCAATAAGGAGTTTACACACATTTTAATCTACGACGGTAACGCCGTATCTACCATTGTGTGTGTAGTCTACTTGCATTATATCCCGCAAGATTAGACTGTACTCTTAGACTAGCAAGCGTCTTTACTTTTATTAGGAATAAAAGGCAGACGGAATCGGTAGGTTGCGTAAAAATGAAAGGCGGGGAAAGAAACGCGACGGGAAAAAATGAAAAAAAATCCTTTCTTTCTGAGTGTTTGAGCTTCGATTTTTTTACAAGGACCGCCCAAAATTACTCTGATACTCAAGACCGCGAATAAAAACGTTGTTCTCGGCGGTGAAAAGAAAAGAGACGCTTGCTAGTCTACGGTGCTCTGTGCGTAACCTCCCAAATTTTCATTCAGGGGATATTCAAAACTATAAAGTAATATGGAGTAATATATAAAGAAACTTTTATTTTTAATTGTTCAATATATTCTACTAAATTACCTGATTGCATTGCTTAAAAATTACGTCACCTCGCAGAGTTCCCGTAATCTGGTATTTTTATCCTAATGAAGTTTCTTACTTCACATCATAGACATAATAAAGAGTAGGACGTTCATCCCATTGTTTAAAACCTATTGTTTGACGCGATCAAATAAACTCTGCGCGTTGGTTGAGAATTCAAAGATTTGCCGCGAAAAGAAAAAAATCCAGTGAAACGAGGTGTAAAATTTTTATCG